>CP025644.1:23024439-23172422 GCA_003576665.1 Ipomoea trifida
CAACGTCTTTATAATCACCACCCTGCACATTTTGCCTAGGTGTCTCTGCGTTCAACCCTTTCCCACTTGAAACCTCGCACGCCACCCCACACCACCCCGTGCTCCCTTTTCTTGTCTCCTCAGAGTTCGAGGCTCCGCCATGGCACTCTTCACGCCCGCACTCTCTCTGGGTTTCTTCATTTTTCTTCAAATGCACCTTCCCCTAACAATGGCTGATTCAGGTATCTTCTATGCATCCATATCTCTGCTCATTTCACCACTCTCTCCCTGGGATTTACTCCAAAAGTGCTTAACTTTGGACTTTCTTTACCATCTGTTCGGGTAAATTAATGTACAAATGTTGTTTCGCGATTTGTCCGGTGTCGAGAACGCTAATATTTCCCTCAAAGTTTGAATCTTTAACTTATTTGCAAGTTTTGGGAATAAATGTGCAGTTTGCCCCTTAGATTTGAGTGGCTCCAACTTCACACTAGCGGCTTCCCTTTGTTCCACCAAAGAATCCAGAGGGAAGTGTTGCCGCTTCATTAATTCCATGGTGGCCATCTCTGTTGCTCGATATGCAAATGAAACAAGCAACCTCGGAGTTAACTTTGAGGTTTCAGAGATTTGTCTCCGCAGCATTGCACAGACTCTACAGCTGTACGGGGTTACCAGAAACGCCACTGTTTTCTGCGGTTTTGGGACCAAGATTCCTGTCAACTATGAATGCCAAGGTCGGACCACTGTCACCCAAATGCTGCAGTCTCCCAAATTTTCCGAGGTTGCTGGGAATTGCAAATCCCCTTTGTCGGCGGAGGGGGCTTGCAAGAAGTGCTTGAATGCTGGCATTTCTTATCTCCGGAATCTTCTGGGCGTGACTAATAATACAACGTTAAGCACTTGCAGAGATGCAACGTTTGTTGCACTTGCTAGCCCGGTTGACAACGCCACTGCTGTTGATATAGCAGGCTGTTTCTTTGGGGTTCAAGGGCTTGTTACTCCTCCAGGTATAATTGAAAAGCGTGTTTCATCACAACTAAAAGTTTAAGCTGAGACTTGGATTGCACATTTATGTTTATATATTATATAATCAACACATAGGGTGATGTTCTGTTACCAAATTGAAGTATAAAAGCATCAACTGATAGTTGGATTGCACATTTATGTTTATATATTACATACTCAACATGCTCTGATACCAAATTGAAGCAACTAAAAGCTCAAGCTGATAGTTGGATTGCACATTTATGTTTATATATTATATGCTCAAATAGGTATGCTCAGATGTGAAGCAAGAACATCCATATCCATTGAGTTCTTCTTTCAGTTTATTGCCGTTTTCAGAACTTCATTCTAGACATTTATCAAGTTCTTTAGGTTTTATTCCGTCAGACTATTGAAGTGGTGAAAATGAAAAGAAAACCAGCATCTAAAAAGTTGCTTGTGACCTTATTTCAACACAATAACCTTGTCTCCAGTGGTCCACACTTTTTAAACAGATTCCATTGCATTGCATCTGTTTACAAATGAATTCATCTTTTAATGTTTTTTCAGCATATTATCGTCTATGATTTGTTAATTCAGCTTTAACGTCATCAAGGTAATGACAGAATGTTATTTGATTTTGTTTCTACCCCTTTTGCAAGTTTCAGGGCCATCTCAGCCACTACATTCACCTCAGGTGTCTCCGAGTCCACATGTTGCTTCCAGTCCAACTCAACTTGCCTTGACAACAACCATAAAAGGGGAGCACCATCGATACCACCTGACATTGGTTCCAGTTATCGGCATAGCAGTTACAGTATTGGCTGTGTTGATGCTTGTTATACTTATTATTCTTATCCGACGGAAAAGCAAGCAACTGGAAGAATCTGAGGTCGATAAATTATCTTCAAAAGCCTTCCCGCCTAGAAAATTTCAGGAAGGTACAATTGTAGGCTCGTCGAGACATGACTAGCTGAATATTCTTTTTTATTGTTAAGATATTTTAATCTGTTTGTCATGGACTGCTTACGTGAAATGCATGCAGGCTCCACTTGTATGTTCAGAAAATTCGGCTACAAGGAGACAAAAAAGGCAACAAACAACTTTAGCACAATCATCGGACAGGGTGGATTTGGCACTGTGTTCAAAGCTGAATTCGCTGATGGTTCTGCGGCAGCAGTGAAGAGGATGGACAAAGTCTCTAAGCAGGCGGAAGATGAGTTCTGCAGAGAAATAGAGCTACTTGCTCGGTTACACCATCGTCATCTTGTTGCTCTAAGAGGCTTTTGTGTCGAAAAACATGAAAGGTATTCTTTCACATATATAAATATGTATGCCCCTCGATTCGAGTGAGAGTAAAATCAAGATATTCATATTCTTCCATATTCTTGTTTAATTTTAACTTGGCTTGCCACCGATACTGACAAACATCATTATGCAGATTTCTCATGTACGAGTATATGGCAAATGGAAGCTTAAAGGATCACCTCCATTGTATTCTTCTTATCTTTGTATTTATTTTATTTCCCCCCCTTTTTTTGGGGCTTATTTCACATAAAGTTGTTTCTCAGATGGGAAAAAAACTGATAATGTTACAAGTGGTTTTCTGTGGGAAATCTACCTACTGAATGAATAGTAATATGCAAATTAATCGAATGGAAGGTAGAAACGATGCATATTGACCCACAAGTGAGTTTGTTCTACCCGAACACAAATGATATCTAGCTAAAAAGGCATGGGGAAATGGGGAAATAAAATCGAGTTCTTTTGCATTCTATATCTTTCATGTCACTGTGATTACACAAAAGAATGTGAATTGTTTGATTTTATTTCTTTTCTCACTGCCTAACAGTCCTTTTATTTTTGAAGCTCCCGGCAGAGCTCCTCTCAATTGGTGTACCAGAATTCAAATTGCAATTGATGTGGCAAATGCTTTGGTATTGATTGGTTATTCCAAATAACTTTGAGATTTCGTTATGGCTCAGTTATTGTTTCGATGACTAACTTTCACCTCCATCAGGAATATCTCCATTTCTATTGTGACCCTCCGCTGTGCCATAGAGACATCAAGTCGAGCAATATTTTGCTGGATGAGAACTTTGTTGCAAAGGTAATTCTAACCGAACTATAAGTAATCAACAAGCTGCGTTTTTTCTAAGAGTACACTAGATACACTATCTTTGCCTTGAATTGTCTTCCAGGTTGCAGATTTTGGCCTTGCCCATGCTTCAAAAGATGGCTCAATTTCTTTTGAACCTGTCAGCACAGATATCAGGGGAACCCCAGGTTGGAAAGAGTAATTTTGCAATGATATAAGTTTATATTTTCTTTATTTATCGGCTAAAGATATGATGTTGTTGGTATAATTTGTAGGTTACATGGACCCTGAGTATGTTATCACACAGGAGCTTACTGAGAAAAGCGACATATATAGTTATGGAGTTGTATTACTAGAGCTAGTTACTGCGAGACGAGCGATACAAGACAACAAGAATTTGGTAGAGTGGGCCCAAATATACATAATGTCTGATTCGAGGATAACTGAACTTGTGGATCCCGACATTGGAGACTCTTTTGACTTTGATCAACTTCAGACGCTAGTGGCAATCATAAGATGGTGCACGCAAAGAGAAGGGAGTGCGAGGCCTTCCATCAAGCAGGTCCTCAGGCTTCTATATGAGTGTGCGGACCCAATGCACAATGGGTTTGTCGAAGAGTATGATGAAGTTGAAGGTAGGGGAAGGACGAGCAGAGCTAGAGGGCATAGTGGGGCTTTTCACAGTGGCGACGTAAGATGTCTAGCTTCCTCGTCAAGTACTTCCAGGTCATATTGTAGTAGGAGCTTCCTAATCGAAAGCGGCTCTCCAGAGTCTCCTTCCAATATACCATCCTTCTGAGATCAACCATCGGGTGTTACGGTCTTCTAAAATGACATCTTTCGGTCGACCAAGTTGGCCAATATATCGTACAGGAAGCAAAGGATTATAGATCAATGCAGTGCTGCAGTTTTGCTAAAGGGAGTGTAGTGTTCCTGTTATAGAGCAGCCACTAATTCAAACAAACCGTGTCGTCATTTGGCTCGCACGGGTGCGGGCTAAACTCACTGGTTCAGTAAGCAGTATTTGGAAGAAGAAATATGTCGTCCTCTGGAGTAAAGGCTACAAACATTGTACTAAAGAAATCTTATTCTTTTGTTATGATGGTTCTTTTGATGATTGCCAGAAAGTTGAAAGGGAGGAATTAGTGGTATTTTCTCCTTTATGTTTTCTTCTATTGCCACAATGGGTCATCAGTGTTCTTGAAATCATTCAGGTTTGATTGTGAGTTTTATGTATAACAGATTCACAGTCCAGTTCACAAGCTAGGAAGATGACACATTTGCCATACAGATGTGTAGTTTTCAATTCTTTGTTTTATTTTTATAATGAGAACTTGTTTTGAGATCAATAAAGGAAGTATATAAATCAATGACAAGGCACAAAACACCCCTTGCATTAATGGGAATAGTTGAGTAGAATGTCACTGGTTGCTAAGTAAAACAACTTTCTTCTAAACTGGAATCATATATCTATAACTGCTATCAGTGATGATACAGAATACATCATTGCCAACATGGACAAGGGAATATTCTCTTCCCAGAATACACAAATTTTGTGAGTTGTAGTGAAGCATCAATCTCTAGGGAGCACCCCATATCTCTGTTTAAGCTAAAGACTCTAAGCACAAAACTAAAATAACTGCAGATCTGTTGGTTGTTTAAAAGTCTTGCAACAGCATTTGCAATCAATACGAAAGGGGGAAAACTCACTGCTAGCACATCTACAGTACCGTTTCCATTCTTCAATGAGGTGAGACAACGGAAGGCACCAAAACAGAGTCCAAAAGAATGCCTGTACTCGTAGGGGACACTCCAAATGGAAGAGCCTCTTATCTAGAGATAGCGCTTCATTTGATTCAACGAACTGCACAGAAGAATCCCTTAAGCAGGAGTTAGTCAGGAATGAATGATAAAACAAAAGTAGACAAAGTATTATTAGGCTGACTAAAGTGCTATGGCATTAGGCTGTAACCTTCACCAGCAATCATACTCCACAAATTTCAACTTCTTCTACAAACCATCATGTATAGTAATCTGGTGTATTAGTGTATACCAACTTATATGCTACAATGCTAAAATATGCTGCTTACTCTTTTCCCATGGCAATCTCAAATATGGGCAGTAAAGGCAAATGAAGATGAAAAACAATACATATGTGTTATAAAGCACCATATTTCGGTAAATTACATCCCCCAGCATGGCTAAAAAGATGTCTGCAAAGGACAACTCAAAGTTGTACTTATGAATATTATATACAGAATGTTTGCCAAAGATGGGCAGATCAGTTTCAGCAATTTCATCATTAGTATTAACTGGCAATTCAAGACCAGAAACACCGTCCACACAAGACTTTTTCCTTCCCTTCAAACTTTATGAAACTTTAGTACAGTAGAAAGCTATGAAAAGGAAAAGGCCAAAACAGGCCACAAGTGCAGGGTAGAACAAGCATACCTCAGGTACAGACTCTAAAGGAAGTAGAGACATTATCAACAGAAATTGTCAACTCTTTCTAGCCACCAACAGCAGTCAAAAACTTTCTTTTGCTAGCAGGTTCCTCACGTACAACCACCACATCTTTTACCTTATCTAGCAGTTCTTCCAGCTCGTTCACACCAAAGCTCTTGTAATCCAGTGGTCTCTTGTACCGCTGCTGATATATTGCCTCAAAACAGCCAAGGAAAATTCGACATGAATAGCTCACTAAAATCTCTTGGAGCTCATACTTGAACTTCTCAAGGCTCTTGTTAGTAATTTCTGATAGTGTTACCATTTCTAAATTAGATTTCTCCGGTCTCCCCCTATGTTCTTCAACAATTATTTGTTCATCATCTGAGAACTCATCTGAGGATCCAGCTCCTATTGTGGCCTTAGTGTTATCTTCCTGAACACCTTTTCCTTTTTTATCTTTTTTCGCCTGATTCTGTGGAGGAGCACTTGGTCCAGCTCTTGTGTTACGGAGATAGACAAACTTCTTTTGACCTTTCCCCTCCACAGCCAATGCATCACCAATCTTCTTCAGAAGGTTTACCAGTTTCAATGCTCCATACTCTGACACATAAAGAGGCCTGCCATAAAGTTTCTGGTATTCCGCAGGAAGGCGTGTAAGAGGCAGACAGCCTCCACAGAGCTCAAGCAATTTCACTAGCTGTCCCTTTAAACCATTGAGATCCCCAGGCTGAATCCATGTGAAGTCATTCTGGTCATAGTTGGAAACAGTTCCAGCTGAAACGTCATTTAAACCAGATGGAAGACTTTGAGATCTCATACCTGCAGAGTAATATGGCACAGAAGTTGAAGTACTATTGTATTCAGCTAGAGTCTGTGAAATCATCGAGTAGTCCCTTGTACTGCAATAGCTCTGTGAGATGCCTCTGTAGACTATCGCCTCTTCTTCATTTTGAAAATCTGAGTTATCATTAATAGGACATGCCATAAGAGCACCAGCAATGTCTGTTGTTCCTCCACGAGGAGGATACAACCCCTTTTTGGGAGGCAGAAACCCATCACCACGAGCCACACTTGGCCAGTCCCAAACAAACCTTCCTGCATTACAGAGAGCTGATGAAACACCCACCCCAGAAGGAATGACAAGAATCACAGTATATCCACGTTGACCAAGAATGTGAAGCGCAGGAGAAAAATCCACGTCCCCAGATATAAGCATAATTGAAGAGGGTGGAAGATTGTCAAGAGCAAAAAGAAACATGTCAACCAAGATGGCCTTATCAGCAGCATCTTTCCTTCCATTGGGAACATCTATAAGTTTAACCCCCGTTCTCTGACAACCCTCCCTTAATCGCCTCGGGAAAGCGTTAAAATCACCATAAGCAGAAAACATTGTGACAGCTCCATTAATTACAGGATGGACATGCAAAGCCATTCTTATATTTCCAGCCACATCTTCTGGGCGCACATCACTTGGAACCGGACAATTCTCTATATCCCAAAGAATGGCCACAGGTCCATTCAAGCAATCGGAGCTCTGCTGAGGATGAGGAAAGGCGGATCTCATGTTGGCAGTTAAGATGGCTTTACCACTTTTGTCTGATGATTCTGAAGACAGGATAAGAGGCAACGCATTTGAATGTGCCATCAACTATCTCATAAAAAATTCACTGCAATCCTGGCTTCACATGATAGTAAAAAAGGCACCAAAAAGACGATAGTAAAGGCTTTGAGCAACTAAAAGATCAACATAGGTCTAGAACATTTTAACAAGTGATCCACCAAAGCCATAATAACAAACAGTATTCATATAACAAGGAAATCATTGATGAGCTTCTCATGATAATAAACCATTATTGACCTATGATATTCCCCAACTTCCTTTCCAAATATTAGTCATGTTTCAAGGGAATGAACAACATGGGAGAACCATGATTGTAGTTTTTATTTAATAAATGCCCTCTTTCTTAACTAGTCTCCACTAACTATAAAAGGAATTAAAATTTTTAAGTACTTATGGAATTTTTTTTCTATTTCAGGAGTTTTGTACCAGAAGATACCTCTCTTGAATCTCGCATTCCCGCTAGGTTGTTGTTTATGGGAATCAGTGCATGATACAGCAATTGCAACTTAGACTAGCACTAAATATTCAGTTGTAATTATCCAAGAAATTCTACTCGGTTTCACACACACCTGATATACCTACCTTGCATAGAAACTTTTTGCAGTTACCTCAGCTTCTCTGCGAAATTTCTCTCTTTTTTCCACTCAATTCCCCCACAATTTTGATTAGCTAAGCGGTTCCAGCTCTAGCTATTACACAGCTCTAACTACCACCAAACAACTATCCGGCAAAAGCTTTCTTTGATTAAAAAAAAAAAAAAAAAAAAAAAAACTTTTTTAACGAACACAAGTCAAGGTTGAAACCCAATGAATGTCACATCAAATTCATAGCCACAGCACACAATCAGTCAATTACAAACACCAAATTGATGAAATTCGTAATCCGCAACTAAAGAAAAAGACTTTAGCCTACTGGAAAAAAGGGGGGGAAATCCAATTATCTATACTCAGATATTGAAGGATCTAAGGCACAATCAGAAACGAGTTCCAATACAGTGAGTGGTGTGAATAAACAAATCGCAAAATCAAGATTTTATTAAATGAAAAAAACGAGGAACCAGAAAGAAGCTTACCCGAATCTGGCGCGGAGCCGATGATTTAAGAAGAAATATAAAGAAAAAGGTGTTTGCAGCGATGCTAAGGATGAAGAATAGTAGGTTAACCGGAGAGGATTTTGGTGTGACCAAAGCGGGCGGGCAAAGGATAGAGAAGAATTCGGAATCCTAGACCGCCTTCCTTCGCTTCGGTGCTCTGTAATAATAGTACCAAAACTTTTGTGCTCTATTTCCCGTAATTGTGGTTTTAAACGTTTTTTGACGCAATTAAGTTTCAATTCTTTAATTTGTGCGTGTTTAAAGCAATAGTTATGTCATCATGGACTGCATATACATACTTTCGTTAACTGATTATGTATTTATTTTTGAGTGAGCTTGAGAAAATTAAAAAAAAAATCTAAAATAAACCTAAAAGATATAAATTAATAATTACAACCAAACACTTTAATAACATTAAAACTATTTACTAATGTAATAAAATAATAATTACGAACATTAAGTATTAAAAAAAAACACTTGACAACTTGAGTCAAAGTTGTTCATGCATAAAGCTATGAGATAAGGAAAAATGAGATAATTTAAACTAGATAAGGAGAAATCAAATTTCAACATTGTGAATAATTCACACACGGTCAGGTTCAAGTGTGATCGTACAAATGTACTGCCAAGCAATTCTAAATGAACCATCAAGCATTTTCAAATGCATCAGAGTTGTCTTCATACTCATCTTTCTCCCCCATGTCACCACAAAAGTTTCTAAATGTACTTCCAGTTATCATCAAAAGCACACCGTTGAACATTCTCAAATACACTTTTAGTTATCTTCTTTTCACTGATTTTCAACATTTGATATGCACCGTCAAATATTTCTAAATACACAGTCAAACATTTTCAATCAACATTTGATATGCACCATCAAACATTTCTAAATGCACAGTCAAGCATTTTCAAATGCATTGTGATGGTGGTGGTGGTGGGGGTGATAGGTGGTGGTGGTGGTGGTGGTGGTGGCAGCGACAACTGGGGGGTGATTGGTTGCTCCACTGGAAAAGGGAAAATCATTTTCCGGAAAGTCCCCTCTACTTTCCATTGACCATACCCTTATTTTTCATTGACTTCTATTTTTTTCCTCTAGCCAAACATTGAAAACTCGAAATTATTTTTTGGGTTTCCAACCATAAGTGGAAAAGTCAAAGCATGTGGAATTTCAATGTGGAAAATGACAACAACCCCTTAATGGGAATTGAACTAAAGTTTCATCATGCATATAAAATTGGTTCTAGATTATGAATTGCATGCGTATATAAGATGGGTAATTAGCATATAAATGCTACACATATTATATGAGTTAATACCAGCCAAGGTCCCTCGAGTATAATGGTTTCACCATCTATCGTCCTAAACTTTCAAATCAACCCTCCGTCATCCTCATTTTTTCGATTTTGACATGCCCTAGTCCTCCCGTTAGTTTTCTCCGTTTGAACCGTGAAATGTGAGGGCAAAAAAGAAATTTTACATTTTGCTCTCCCATCTTAACTTTGACATCTCCGTTTAGTAGTAAGTTGGTGGCTGTGTAGTACTGAAGAGGAAAACGCCACAATCATCTTCCTTCTTCTTCATTCACTCTTTAGCACCAGCAGCACATCCAGGGAGGAGAAACAATGGTTGTCGGCATCAACTGAAGGAGGCAAGACAGCAGCGTTCAAAATTGCTAAATGTTAATATTTTTGTGATGTTCTCACCATCGTTACCACTACTATCAATAATTGGACATTTACTATAATAATATGATTCTCGCTTTGGGTGCGAGAGGCTCGAGTTTATTCTCAGAATGCCCATTTCCATTTTGTAATTGTTGTTCCAGTTGACACCGTACGCAAGGAAGCAACGCCATGCATTTGGATTATTGGATCCAGAAATAAACAAGAAACTTGAAAAAATAGTTTGCACAAAAATTAAGCAAGTGGGCATTTGGTCTAGTGGTATGATTCTCGCTTAGGGTGCGAGAGGTCCCGAGTTCAATTCTCGGAATGCCCCTTTTCCATCTAATAAACTAATTATTCAGTTTAACATATCTAAATTCTGAGTAAAGTATAGTAATTTAAAAACTTTTGGCAAATTGGGCATTTGGTCTAGTGGTATGATTCTCGCTTAGGGTGCGAGAGGTCCCGAGTTCAATTCTCGGAATGCCCCTTCTTATTTTTTCTTTTTTTCTTTTTTTTTTTCCTTTTGAAAACCCCTTTTGTATTTAATAAACTAATTATTCAGTTTAACATATCTAAAATCTGGCAAAATACATGGAGTTAAAATATTTTGATAAATTGGGCATTTGGTCTAGTGGTATGATTCTTGCTTAGGGTGCAAGAGGACTCGGAATGCCCCTTCACTATTAATCTATAATAAATTGTTAAAATATTTGGTAAACCCAGTGAAAGATTCAGTTTGTTTAAATAACATACTCTTGTTAATACATGGTGTCCGCATTCATCAAATGCATCCACATACAAAAGTTATTTGCCAGGAAAAAACACCAACTACTACATTTATATCTACAATTAGAAAAACAGTAAGTTATTTGCCAGGAAAAAACACCAACTACTACATTTATATCTACAATTAGAAAAACAGTAATACAAAGAAATAGCTCCATTATCATATATAATTCATTACCTGCTTTATCACCATTCACTTTTCTTACGCACATACAACTAATTGTATCAGGTATTATTTTATCCGCCATTCATATCTTGCGAATTAAAATCAAAACACGTGCATATGACCTCATCATTCAATATTATTGTCACTTATCAGTTACCACTAGTATTATTTATAGGTTAAAAAATAGAATTCCAAATAACTCTGCCTTTAAAAAATAATATAATAATTGAGAAATAGATGTTAATAAAAACACTTTTTGTTTATCTATTACTTTTAAAATGATAAAAAGAAGAAGAAGAAGAAGAAAAAGTACACTAATGTTTAAACTCAAATAGAAAATTAATTTTTTTATTATTAATATTGACAAGTCAGCCTGAAGATTTCTTTCGTCTATGATCATTAATCCTCTCGATAACATGTTTATTTGAGAAAGTATAACTCCAACATTCAAACAACAGTCACCAAGCTTATTTGAATACACAGGAGAAACAAAAATAAAAATCTACAGAATATCTATCCACTCAAACATCATTCACCACTAGACTTACCAATCAAGTTTCTGTAGAAATAGTCTCTCATTATAACTTGGTTGCCGTGAGACACGGATAAGATGCAGTTTGACAGCCCAGAACACATTGCAGTGGGAAGGAAGGAAGGAAAGAGCAGAATTTAGATCAGCGATTCATAATGTTTCCATCTATGAGGCTAAAACCCTCTCGATGGCATCGACGTAGAACTCCTTGGGCATGGTACCTATGACAGAACCGCGTTTCTCCCCATTCTTGAACAGCATCACCACTGGCACAGCCTTGATATCATAGTCCTCAGCAATTTGCACGTCTGAATCCGCATGGAGTACAAAGCATTTTAGTCTTCCTGAATAATCAGTTGCAATTTCATCCATCACCCTATGGACCATCCGGCAGGGGCCGCACCAACTTGCATAAAATTCAACAAGAACAGGGACATCGCTGTTCAAAATCATTTTGTCCCATGACTTGCCAGTCACAACTGCAGCTGTGCATCATAATGTAAAGCAGTCAATATCGTTTAACCTTCCAATTTTCAGTTTCACCATAAAAAAAAAAGTTTCACTCTGATATCCTAATACAAGTCATGTCAGAAATGTTTTACATTAATGTGCAAACTGCAAAGACCAATTCCTTAAAATCTCAGGTTTGAAAGTTATTGATGATGGTTCAACATCAAGTTTTCAGCTAATCAAAAATCAAGTTGCAGGAACTCCAGTAGGCAAAAGAACAATCACTAGTTGGTTCAATACAACCTTTAATTAAGGCCTGTTTCAGTGAAAGAAATCACATAGTTTCACAAACCAGTATAGTGTGGCAAGCTGGCAAAATGATACAAGTAAACAAACTAACAAAATAGACAGAAGCAGTGTGGCATAATTAAGAGTTTTGAGCACAAGAACACACCATCAAATGAGAATTCCAAAACTAGTTTAGGTGCGAAGAATGTAGCACAAGGAACTAACAATAAAATGACCAAACAAAAAGAAGATCAACACTTCAACAGTGCTTGAGACCTTGATAGCACTCACAATTCACATAAAAATAGGATTAAGTTTAAGTTCTACCAAGTGTTTCAGAATTAAGGATCCCTTCTTTGGTATGAAGCAAAAAAAGAATACTCACCACCTGAAGTGACCATGTAAACTCCATGGCAATATTCAGGAAATTTAAGAGTATCTATCCACCAATATTATAGGATTCAGTACAATATTATTAGCACATAGTGGGGAAAACCAAAAGAGAGAAGAGGTGGAGGAGAAGGAAAAACAATATCTCCTGATTCACAGAATTAAGCACAGATTACAGATATCAGAAGTCCCCTAGATTCACACTGGAATTACTAGGGCACAGTAATTCAATTTATTTTTAAAAAAGAACTATATGAAAGTAACTCTGAAAGTTGACTATATATCAGATCATTTCATTTTTCCGTAAGATAAAAATTTAAAATCACGAAACAATAAGCATTAGATCATGGTAGAATCATTCTCAACTAACACAAAACCTAGTACGCATTAGAAACTCACAATCAGATTTGATATATTGAAAAAAAAACACTGATACGTGAGAGAATGAGGGAGAGGGATTAGAATTTGGACCTTTGGCGTCACGATGGCAGAAGACGCGTAAATGGCAGGGGGACTTAGATTCTCGAGGCCTAACGTTCCGGTTGAGTAGAAAGGAGGTGCCGATGCTTGCTCGGTTCAACTGCGGTGGAGAATTGGACGGTAACGAACAGAGCGATCGACGGCGGAGTGACGGCGGGAGGTGTATAAAGGGAGGAGTGATGAAGTATACAGAAGTAGCCATTTACGGCCTCAAAATCTCAACAACAAAAAATGCAGATATATCTTTCGCCGCAAATATCTTTGAGATGAAAATCGACGTTTTCTTTGAGCCGCAGGACAGATGACACAGATTGATTAATAATTAAGTCGCCGATTTGTTTGGGAGAGAGAAAACGTGATTATTTCGGATTCTGTTGGCGATGGTGATTGACAGATACATTTCTAATTTTGTGCAGGATAAAATAAAAGTCAGTACTTATATTGTATGCAAATATCTGGGGGCAGAATAGTCAGGAGCAATTAGGGCGGGGGTAAAAAGGTGGGGAAAACATTGATTTCACGCCCGGTGGGACTCGAACCCACAATCGCTTGATTAGAAGTCAAGCGCCTTATCCATTAGGCCACGGGCGCTGTTGTTTAAATGCTTGACTATAAGAAATGTAATTAAAATTGAGTCTGTTTTGCCATACGTAGATCCACCCTTCTTTCTTAAGAGCCAAGCCACCAATGCTTCACATGAAAAGTGTAAATTAATGTGAGCCATAGATTAATATATTAAACTGTTGAAAAATACAAAAAATAAGGAAAAAGAAAAAGGAGCGGTGTGAATCTCATAAATATATAAACTTTCACTTCAATTATCTTTTATTTTAGGGATAAGCATAAACATTTTATGAAAATATAATCAAATCATCAAATATTTTTGTTTTTAATTCAATTGAGCAATTTTTTCTTATAATTTTCAACTAGCCCTTAATTTACAAATTTTCATTCTTGATTTTCAATTTGATCATAAATGGTCCATTAATTATTGATTTTGTTAAACTTGATCCTCTAATTAAATATTCATTTAGTAAACATTAAATTTAAGGCAAATAATATAAAAATGACTTATTGTTGAGATGGAAAATTGAGTTCGTAAACTTAATACATTAGGTTCATCATTAGTGGCCTAGTGGGAATGTGAATGACTAGATTTTTACATTATTATCCTTAAATTTAGTATTTACTAAATTAAGCGTTAACTAGATGACTAAATTAATTTAAAATAAAATCAATATTCAAGAGATCATTTATAGTCAAATTGAAAGTCGATGATGAATATTGATAAATGTCAATAGTCAATGAGCTATTTATGGTCCAATTGAAATTCGGGGAAAAAAATGGTAAATGGCAATAGTCAAATGACTATCCCTAAAATTAACTCTATATTAATTGTAGGAAAAAATGTCAAATAAGTCATCAAACTTGTATAATTTGTGCAATTAGACTATTGAACAAAAAAGCATACAATTAGATCATTAAGCATCCAAAAATTGTGCAAATAACATTTTTTACTTGTTGCTCCAAGTAAAACAAGTTAAATTGATGACTTGACATTTAATATAATTGATTTTAACAAGTAAATGTTTACGTGAAGACAGGCTACAACTTGAATCATTACTGCTAAAATAGATTATTAGTATATAAACTGAGAGATTACAGAACTCAGATTACATTACTGTCACATTGTACAACAACCACCAAATATCAAACTGGAACCTTAAAGCTAAGAACATCCTTTCCTTAATTTACAAAATGACACCTTACTTCTCTATACACAGCTATTTTATAACGCCCTGAATTGGATCATAGTACACTATTCACTGAACCTGCCTAACTACATATCAGGTAACTCTCTTTCATCTTATGCTTCTCCCCAATTCTTTTACAAAGGTCCGGTCACCGTCCTCCTCAAGCATCTCGACTTGCCTCCCCATGGCATATTCACTTTCTCGTTCTGCAAACAAGTACAACATGATGCATGACGATCAAGAATAGATCCCGGGACTGAGATTCATTGTGAAGTTTAGACAACCAAACATAAAAGATGTTTTGTGCTATGTTTGTCTTTGAAGATGTTTTAAGGATTAAACACTAATGTGATGCCACTTTGCTCAGGATGCTATTTCAAGTGGTCGATTTTTTTTTAGTACACTCTAACCTATCCATAGTATATGTTCAACAAATTATGCCAACCCTGATTGGGATGGGACTTGAACCTGAGACTTTCTTTATGAAAAGGAACAGTGATACTATTATATGCTCTAACGTAGCAACTGCTAAACAAAATATAGATTTTTGCATCATGAAACTATGAACAACATTCAACACGGCATGCAAAATTTCAATAGTATGACATGAGACAAGAGTCGTTTTTACCTCATTCTTTTGCATCTCCATGAGTTCAGTCTGCAACAGCACAAAACACAAACAATCACAAATCACAATCATAGTTTTCTAGTATAATTTTGTCAACACAACAACGCTTTGCTCAGATGGTGAAGTTACCTGTTTTTTCCTCAGTTCTTGGTTTATTTCCTTTAGTTTTGCTACTTCCTCTTCCAATTCTAAAGTATAGGCCTGCCATATTCATGCAACGGGAAAATCCAAAGCACGTGTTATTCATCAACTTCAGAATCACCAATCTATCATTTGCTACTTCTCCACAGTAAATGAAACAGAGTCGCAGACACTTTTTCTTTTTTCGACTAGTACTACATAATTGAATAGCAGATTCCTCAAAATAACCATTTCCTAAGCATGCTGAAGTATTTGTATCCATTCTCAATTAAAGTAATCCAACACATGGTATATGCATATCATATGATTGCAAAGACATATCCATGGACATGTCCACTTATAATATTATTCTTCACTAGATAACATTCCATTTCTGTTGATTATCACATTACCAAAAACGATCAACATTATCACTAGTTGTAAAGACAATCATTAAATATTATAAAGAAATAGGTTTAACCGAGTAATGCACTTAACATCTTATGGCATGCAATGCATCAATTTTGACACCCAGACCCGGAGTGCCTTTGTGTGTGTGTGTGTGTGTGTTGAGGGGGTCTATGAATTACAGTATATGCTACTGGTTCATAGGTTTTACGGTTTTACTGAGATTGGAAACAAAGTCTATATGTGATTTTCTGCAAACCTTCCCCTGCTACAGGACATTTGAAAGCACAAACAAAAACAAAGTCAAAAGAATCCAAAGGGAAAAATTAGAAGCTACAATATGTGTAGTGTTCATTTTATAAATCACCTGCTTCCGGGCTCGTGATCTTGCAGCAGATTCTCTATTTTTAATCATTCTCCTTCGCCTCCGTTCCACTACTTTCTCTAAAGAGCTACCTGCTTTCCTCCCCCTTCCACCTTCATTGAATGCAAAAGGTGAAGGGGACAGCGAAGATGTATCCAAATTACTCTTAGTAATGATATCTGAAGACAATGGATTCCTAGGCGATCCGCCTATTACTGTCGTTGCCCCATTGCATAAACCCGCCATGCTCATTGCTCCGCCCTGCATAACAGAACCCTGAGCAAGACTAGTGTTAAGAGGACTCGACATTCCAACAATAGGGCCTCCTCCCACCCTTGGGCTAGCCAGCTGAGCATTGTTCCCTAATTGCATAGGGGAGGCAAAAGCCACGGTTGTTTGTTTAGAAAACAGCGGTAGCTGAAGCTGTTGTTGCTGGGACGATTGGGTACCACCTGCATTCAGCATTAAGTTAGATGCACCAGGAATCGCAGCGTTTTTATCATTTGCTCCAATTTGTTTGCTCAAACCGCCCGGGTTTTGAGCAGGCTGTTGAAAGGCTATACTATTGAGTTGACTCAAACCACCAGATAATCCAACACCATTGGGTTGAATGTCCTCTCTCACAACCCCCGCCCTCACCAGAAACTCTTCCAGTGTCATTTCTCCCAGCGTAGATTGTCTCTGCCCAAAGTTTGACAACCCGCCACCATTTTCATCATTCTTGGAGCCGTTTTCTGTCTCTTTGTGGAAATCTCTCCACACTTCATCAACGGTTTTCTGGCTAAGCGTCCGAGGCAATGTCAAAGAACCTTGTCTCTGCAAGTTCCCACCAGGGATACTTGCATCCGCTACACTAGCAGAAGATGCTATGGCTTGAGACTCCTCAGCTGTCCAAATATTCTTCAAGAGGTCCTCCATGTTCATAGACCCCAAATCCTTCCCAAGTCCCCCATATGTCTGGAGCTCATCAAAGGTCAAAGAGTATATTGAAGATTGTCTAGTCAATGGGAAAGGACTGGCTGGCTTGCCTCCATTGCCCTCTGGCAGTGGCATCTCCCCAAAGTTCTTGAAGTTCAAATAAGACCCCATAACTGGGCTACTTGAAACTGATCATATGAATGATAAAGAAGCAGTAAGTTTCAATTACATCTAATAATATCAATTAAATATGAATAGAAATCAAGCAGGGAAATAACAGTTTTCTCTTCCTCCTTTTCTGGTACATCAGATTTGAGGAGAATGAGATTGCAATTTAGACTCACAGACAAAGGGCATAAGGCCTTGGGCATTTTCTCATCCTCTTTGCTTAACTTTTCACCACACTCCCAACACAAATGTTTCACCATAAAAAGCAAGAACATCAATAATTCAACCAACAAATCTAAAGGCATCAACATTGTCTATACATAAATTTAAAGTGTCCTGCCAAGTTCTCCTCACTAAAAAACAAAATCTTATGCAATTAAATGACAATACATCTAATTATAGACAGAATTTAAATGCATGATCTTTAAAGTTTATGATTGAATACAATTAAATCCCAAGTCAGTAGAATTGGCATCAATCTTTTTCTCTTTTTTTTTTTTATAAAAAATGATATCTTCTTTAAAAAGGAAAAAAAAAAATATCTCTCTTTGAAAAAGATAGCTGCAAGATCAGATTTTGACTTCACTAACTTCACTGCTTCAATACACTTTCCCTTGCATTCAGATCCCAGATCAATCAGATCAGAAAGCTTAAGTCATAAGAAAATTGCACTATAAGCTTCAATACAAAGCAAACCCATTCATTCTTAAAGAATCCGCCAACTCTCTAAAACAACACAATCATTACATGCATCAGAACAAATCCACAATAACAAAATCCCATCATATCTTCTTTTCTTTTCTTTTCTTTTTCTCAATTTCTTGAGCTTATTAACAAGAACAGTGTCCAATTGTGCATTCCAAATGATCAAGATTTGGGCTTTTGTCTTATTCCAATAAGAAAACGAAACAAAACCCGGAGAGAAAACAGGGAAAACAGCAACCCCGCAGAAATTAAAAGAAGAGTGAACAAAATTATATATTACCCTTTTAACAGAAAAGCCAGACAGATAGACAGACGGAGTTGGGGAAGCGTGTCGTTGGCTTCTTCTTCCTCGCCGGTTGAAGCTTGGTGGAGGCGACAAGTGTCTGTTGCCCCTTCATAGACACGAGTCCCCCCCGGTTTAAATCTCCAAAAAGTCACTCCGATTTTCCCAAAAATTTTTTAATGTTTCTGATCAGTTACGTGCCCTCTGCACCTTCTGCAACGTGGACCAGCTGAGAGGATGCTGTAGCGTTGAAGGAGACGTCCGGCCAATGGGAGAGCGCTAAGTGGAAGATTTTGCACCGCTGATTTAGACTTTCCGACCTGTCCATTAAATGATAGGTTTGATAATCTTTACCTCTTTATTCGTTGGCTTTAGGGTAGATCCTAGATAGAGTGATAAAATAGAAATGATTGTTTAAGTATTTTATTCATTACTAGATATTTTTTACCTTCTCTTTCTGGCATCTCTAACTCAACATTTAATTAAAAATTTAAAGCTATTAAATTAACATAATTGTGTAAGTGCTTTCCCATATAATTATAATATAAGATATTATATTAATTATGTGGTTGTAGTGTAAGTGAATGAAAAAGTCGATATGTGATTTAGTCGAAGGATTTAGGGTTCGTTTAGTTCGAACATGGTAATCGGAATTGAAATATGAATCAAATACCTGGTAATTAGAATGGGTTTTGGTAAATGTATTTTGATGTTTGGTAGTAGGGTGAAATTGAGATGTTACAAATATTGATGTTTGGTTATGTATGACTCTATAATTGGAATACAGGTTTTAAAAATACCAAAAAAAAAAATCAAGACAATGGATCTTAAAAGTGACGATGAAGTGATGAGAGAGTTGAGTGAGGAGGCGAAAAAAATGATGAGATATATTGAATTAAAGGAATGATATATGATTTAAATTAGGTGATGTGATCTATATATAATTATTTGGGTAACCAAATCATATACTTGTATTTTGAAAATTCGTCAACCAAACAATGTGTAGGACTTTCATTCTCATCCTTGTGCCTAACCTCATGAACCACCCACATATCTTGTAATAAGAATAGACTGCACTATCTAGTATTCAAGAGAGAAGTGGTAGACAAAAATGACTAACGCTTAAATTTGATTTTATATTAGTTATATCTAACAATTTGTTGTTGCAAGTATTTGGTCAAATTAACTACTAATTAAGTTGATAAATATTGAGAATATACCCCAGCTAAGTTGGACGGATAATTAATTCTTGATTTAAATCATTTGGTTTACCTCTTCGCAGAGGTGGATCCATAAAATTATATAAGCGAGGGCGAAGTTCAAATGACTTTGGAAATGTTGATAACAAAATATCAAACACTTATAATAATGTTCAGATACAAAATACATTATAAATAACAATACAAAGATAGAGTACATTATAGTTAGGGGCGGAGCAAAAAATATACTTGAGTGATGTGAAATTTTAAAATACTTTGAAATGCTACAAAAATATTTATGACAAAATATGAAACATAATCAATATGATAAAATAGTTTGAATACAAAAGATACTATAATTATAAATACTTTTTAATTTTAATTTCTTTTAGTTAGATCAAATTTAAATTTTTCTAAATTAATTCGAATACGATGAAGTATAATATAAACATGTATACTACATTAACTAAATGATTCATAAAAAGTATACTTAGAGAATATTTAATTTGTCTTGTGAAGGGATGAAAAAGTTAAAATAAAATAGAGAAGCTGAAGAAAAATTATATCGGTAACATTTGAACCCACGACAAACAAAATTTAATATTAAATTTAAAGTTCTAGCTAATTGCGCACGCGCGTGCGCGCGCACACACATATATGTAAGGGGGTGGGGATGGGTGAGGGGGGGGGGAGGGCTGCTGCCTCCATTGTTGATCTGCTCCTGCCTTTCTGTAGTGATTTGTCCCTACCATCAGTGTTATATTTTCACATAAAAATATTACTTGTTCCTTAAAGACTATTAGAAAAAACGTAATATTTTTAAATAAAAATGTAATACTTATTAAATTAATTCATAAAAAATACTTCATATTACATTTTTGCTAAAAATGTTACCATCTCACGTGAGACGATTTTACACCAGATTAATTTTTCTTTTAGTAATAGTTTATTTACATTTTTCAATCTATTTAATGATGTATCCAATAAATCTTTTACAAAAATATGAAGTAATAAAAATGTGACCTGCTAACTATATGTGAAGGGTCACACTTGTGTGAGACCGTCTCACGGATCCTTATTCGTGAGACGGGTCAAAGCAACATGCAAATGTCATACTTATATGTGCAAATGTCATACTTATATGCCCAAATATAACACTAATCAAGAATACAATTTTTGTTACTTATAAGAGAAAAAGTAATACATTTTTCATAATAAGTAATGTTGACAAGTGCCCCTTACTTATAAAGGCAAACATAATACTTTTGAGGAAAAATGTAATATTTTTAAATCAAATTGTAAAAGTATTGTATTTTCCCTTAAAACTTAAAAGTATTACATTTACCCTTATAAGTAACAACAATTTTATTCTTAATTAGTATTATATTTGAACATATAAGTATGACATTTGTGCATATAAGTATTACATTTGTATCTTGACCCGACCCGACCCCGTCAGTCTCACGGTGAGACGGTCTCACCCAAGTTTTTGCCATATGTGAATAGTTAATTTAGAGACATATATGAATTTGAAATAGCTAATACGCAATACGGTATTTTTAATGTACAAAATATTACCATTAATTATTACTCCGTAAAATGGATGGAACATGATTTTAGTACCTAAATATCACAAATATAATTATTGCAAACACCTTCTCAATCAAACTTGTTGCACAAGATTCTCTTATTAGTACGATTTACGTCTTATTACACAGAAACGATGTTTACTAGTACTTACTCTCAGGTGATAGCTTGAGAATCCGTTGCGCTTAATTTTGTAATATGTAACTTCTAATACATGTCGTAGCATTTTTATTTTATTAATTAATTACATATAATTTATATAACTCTAATTAACAAAATAATCTAAAAAACATATTAAAACTTTTTATATAAATAACATTATCTTTTTAAGATATGCAATCTTTTTTAGTAATAAAATTCCCTAGGAGTTGTGAAAAGTTCAAAAGCGTGGGTGCAAAGCACTGTAACAAAACAAAACAAAAACAATTATAGTGCATCTAACTCTCTCAATTTTCCTTTTGGTCAGTGCAAACAGCTTCCCCATCATACCATTACTTTGTTAGCTCAATTATTTATAGTTGTATTTTACTTTGGATTTTAAAAACTTACAAATTAAAACTAATTAAAGATGATTAAGTGTGTTACTTATTGTACCTTCAATTAATACATATTTACAGCTTATAAGTCCCAGTTGTTACGCCTGTTCAAATTTAGTTTATTTATTGCAATTCTTTGTTTTTCTTTCTCTAATTTGTTATTTCTCTATTTTATATCCATTTTATCTCCCTTTTTTCCCCTTTATTTCTATAGTTTATCTTCTCTTTTTTTTCTTTTTCTTTATTTGAAAAATAAAAATCATTGGATTGTGGGCAGACCTATCATTTGAAGAAGAAAAAAGAAAAGTTAAAACTCCATGGAACACAATTTTACTTAATTAGTAGGGGCAAAAGTGAAACTTAAGATATTTTGTGAGATTTCTTTAATAGTTGCCTATGGCCTAGGCCTTAGGGACCATTGTAGTTGTTTTATTCATATTTGTCGGGACTCGTAACTTTATTCATTATAATATCACTAAAAGATATATTTGCATCTAGGTATAAAAGTACTCCTTAATTAAAAATTGATGAATTTTTAAATTTATTTGATTTTTAATGTTGTGATAACATATAGTATACAAAAAATTGTACATTATATTTCAATTTATGTAAAAAAAAATTTGTCGTTATTTAAAAGTATGCTATAGATATATTAGACTAAGTCTACCATGTGATCTTAGTCGGCAAAGGACCTCAAGAAGGTAAACAAACTTAGATTGCCCATAATTAATCGTTTCAAATCAATAATGTCAATAGACAGCTCCAACGAATTGTATATTACTTTATACTACACTAATTCATTTTAAAATTTTAAAAATAGGATTTTTTTAAAAAAAATCTATCTTGAGACATGAGTTTAAAAAAAAAATATTGTATTCAGTGAGTTGAAAAAAAAAAAGTCACGTTATTTTCTTCTTTTAAAAAAAATATTATAACAAAACGTATTTATAAAAGTTTCCTATAATTTATTGACAATGTGTAAGATACAGTATCATTACATTACTATTTGTTCATATTTGTACTGCATTGTTCACTTTGGGCTTCAAATTTTGGGTGCTTGTGTTTTTAATCTCAATTAAATTTTTAATTTAAGTAATTTATAGTTCTTTAATTATGTTATATGTTGTATGATGTATTATTCATAAAGTATCAAAATATGTTTATCTATTTTGAGACTTGAGTTAGCGTCTATATTTATAAATCCACTAAAAAGTATACACTTGTGTCACATTTTTTTTTTTTTTATTAATCAAGAAAAAAAAACTCACATAACAACTTAGGGTGTGTTTGGTTCACGATGACGGGATAAGTTGTCGGTTATTGGTTAACTCAGTCCCTTAGGGTGTGTTTGGTTGTTATGTGAGTTTTTTTTATATTAAGAGTAGTAGATGATGGGGTACGTTATCGGTTAACTCATTTCCTTTGGTTCACGATTAATTTTTGAGACATGGTTTGAAACACAACGAGTTAAGAGGTTAATCAAGTATATTGTCTATACTAATAGTAAGACCATTTCATAGGTCAATATAGCTCTCTAGCATGATGTCCTAGACGATTAATTAAATTTGTTAATTAAAAACTGTAAATAGTGATCAAATAATTCAAAATTAACTATTTTACCAAACAGAGTTTATGTCAATTAAGAATACATATTTTGTGTAAAACTCGTCTTATAATCCTAACCAACAGGATTAGAATGACGTAAAAAATTCTTCTTTTTCATTGGTATATAGTACAACAATGAAATTTGTGGGATCCGGGTTACCATGAATTACCTGGATCCACATCCACTCAACGAGAATCATGCGGAGGCGAGTAGGATAAGATCACTACACTTTGTCCGACACTCCGCTCATTCCATTACGTGTCCAAATGCTTATCACCAAGAATCACGCATCGCCGTATACCGTCGTGGTAGGGCCCACCCCTTCTTTAGTCAACGCCTCAATATGCTGATGTCAGGTCTACCGTTCACGCCCTGCACCTCTCATCTCCTCCACTCATTTTTATCATTTTTTTAATAATTACGTATGCTGACGCATGATTAAGCCATCCAACGGTCCCATCTCATCGCCTTTGTAGGAAACTTGTACGGTAAGCAGAAATTATTTTTTTCACGCGTAAATGTAGTTGAGGATTTGACGTAGGCTTATCGCATAAATTATTGCATTATCCTGATAACAATTAAAAAAACCTTATCTTTTAGGAAGATAATATCATTACTATGGAACATTCTGGAGGGTAATTTTTCCTTTAAAAATTATTTTTCATTTTAAAATTTATTTTTCTAATGTTTTCTCACATTAAAACATATGACTTGGGTAATGAAATTGCTTTAATTTCTTGCACAAAACTATCTTCAAAATATAAAAGTATAAAATTAAGTATTAAAACTAGACCTGGTAATTGTGAATATGATCCATTAATACGACACGAAATTGGACACGAAAATAACAAGTTCGTGTCTAGTTTTAACATGTCTCGAGTAATTAACGGGTTGACCTGTTAAAGCTCCATTATATTTCGTGTATTAACGGGTCAACCCATTTTACCTGTTAATATTATCATGTTAGCTCGTTTACACCAACCTGTTTATAATCCGTTACAAATGATATCATGAACATGAAAGAAAATGGTCAAGTAGGCCTCAAACATTACATGAAAAATCAATTAGGTACCTAAACTTTTTAAATGTACAATTAAACCCTTTAACATTTTATTCTTGTACAATGAGGTCCAAAAATAGGTTGGTGACCTGTGATAGTAGACTAGAAAATATTTCTGATCACTCCTCGCGATGCGAACTCCTAGGCATCCTTTCGCCATGGCCAATTACCGTTGGCCGCGTGCCCAATTCTTCCATCAATAGCAATAACAATTTTTAAAATTAAATTACTATCAAATTTATATCTAATTATAAAATGATATAACAATAATTAAATAAATAAAACAATATATTTATGTCTCTATAAGTAATTTTATATGTTACTACTTAAAACTACCTAACTAATTTGTCAAACATCTCTGTTGGTCAAAACAATTAGCACTATCTTCTATCAATTAGCACAATTCATTGTTCAGTAATTGCCAAACACCTCCATTGTATTTTTTTCAAATAGTCTTTATATTGCGAATCTTTTTTTGGTAAATAAATACATTAAGTAGAGTATAATTGTAATTAAATAGAGGTATTAATTTTATGTGATGGGAAGAAAATGAGAATTGTCTTTTATAAATTTTGAAATTTAAAATATTTATACCATTGCATTACAATACTCTTTGTGATAAATATATTAAGAAATTATTATCTATCGATCGATATTCGTGCTGAATTGTACCTGAAACAAACATGTAACTATGTTTGGTTGTGTTATATATTGTTATTTTTAATATTGATAGTACCTAAAATCCTAAACAATTAAACGCATCTAATATTTGTATCAAGAATAATTTGATATTAGTATCAATAAACACTTTAGAAGAAAAAAAAACAAGCATATTATTATATATAATAAAATGAAATATTATAAAAATTATAAAAAGCTTGACAAGTTTGTGGAGAAAATATATTTGAATTCAGGCGAATGAATAGTCTGGTTTGTATCTTAAAAAAAAAAAAAAAAAAAAAAAAAAAAAAAAAACTGTTGGGTATTTGTTCTCGCATCGTACTCTTTTGGGCTAATTAATGCACAAATGGGTTTAGAGAAAGTTGAACGGAAAAAACGTAAGCCCAACAAGCCTTTTTTTTTTTTTTTTAAGGCCCTGTTTGGTAAATAATCAGCCTATCAGCCAATTTTGACTTATTTGATCACTACTAGTTGTTTGGTTAATAAGCTTTTTGTAATCTAAAATATTAAAATTCAAAAGACTACTCAAAGTAGCATTTTCAATTAGCTTTTGAGAAAAAAAAATATACCAAACATCTATCAGCTAACAACCAACCCAATCAACCAACTTTTTACAATCAGCTAATGTTATTAACAAATCATACATTCTAACCCAAACAGCCAACCCAATCAGCCAACAGCCATTTACCAAACATGACCAAAAAAAAAGAAAGAACAAGCCTCAATTAGTGTGAAATGCTCTAGCCAATTGTTATAATAGTAGGCCAGGGTCCACAGTGCATTATGTACCCTCGTCTGAAACAATGTCGTTTTATTAAGTTAGTAGGAAGTTGAGGCGCGATAGACATCGTTCTGTTCGTTTAATTCCCATTATGTGTAGTTTTGTGTATTCTTATGTGTAATTTTGTGTATTCTATTGATTGTTTATGTGCATTATATTATATAATTTTGTGCATTAATAATTTCATTACCATATCTCATGAAACATGAATGCTAATACTTAATGTAGTGATTCTGTGTATTCTATTGAGTGTTTATGTATATTCTAATATGTAATTCTGTACATTGATTTCTAATACATACACATAATCTATGTAAAGAATACACAAAATATCAAAACATAATTTGCCCTTCATGTTTTTTTTTTTTTTTTTGAAAATCCCTTCATAATTTGCCCTTCATGTTAACTATATTTTAATTATTTATTTTATTTATTACCATTTTTACTTTGAAAGAAAATGCCAAGTGCCGTCATTCAAACCTTTGCTCTTGGCAATGAGGAAAATAAATAGACAACTAGAATGGTGGCCAATTTGTGATCACTCACTCCCAAGCAATTTAGAGGATGCGTGGAAGGCATGTGCCATTTAGACTACATGTCACCACACATTTATTTTTTAAACACAAAAATACATTTTTAATGTTATTTTAAAATTTTCTCTCTCCTCTAAAAATTCCACTTCCATTAATAAAAGACTCCAATACAATTTTTTGAGTCAACAAAACAAATTCTCAAAAATTTTCATAAGAGATTCTCCAAGCAACGTTACACAACCACCCAATATAATGATAAATGTCGTGGAAAAACAAACGACATTATGATAACATGAAAGCATAAATGAAGTCATATATTCACCACAATCATGTATTCATGTATGCTCCCTAAGTTTTGTTTGCTTGCAATTTTGGCTATAAAAGATGAGTTGTTGTTATTTAAAAAAAATTTGAACAAATAACAAAAATTTTACTTTTAAGGTACAATTATTTAAAAAAAAAACAATTTAATATGGAGTAATTTCAACAAACTTTTACTCTGAAAATTGAATTTTAAAGGAGATATAAAGCCCGCTTCGATAGTATATATATTCGCTAAATATGTTGACACGTACACTACAATTACAAATTGCTAAAATTACTTTATCAACTCAATAGTCAATAATATTATTTATTTGAAATTACAAAATTATATACTACTAGCAAAGATCACAATGATTTTAAGAATTAAAACATGTGAAAAAAAGCACATGTTACTTACAAGGAATGCAAGTCCTTACGTAGTTTCGTTCTTTCACAATTTGAACCCAAAATTGTATTCATCCCTTTAAATTTGTCATTGCCCTTCATTGCCAAAAACAAAACAGAACAAAACAAAAATATTATAAACTAATATAAAATTAACTTAGACCTATCATTTTCTAGGATGTTTTCATACACAAATACAAAATTACGGTCTAAATGGGATTACTAGATGAAATTTTATTTTTTATAATTAACATTGTGAAGTACTCCGTATATGTTAAATATGATGTAAATACTTTTTCTATTTTTCTTACTCAAAGAAGAGTTCTACTACATCTACTTCCTCGCTTTTATTTTATAATATGACAATTAAGGATATAATTTTTCTCATGTGAGTTTCAAGAAAAGTGTTTTTACATCAATGATTTGTAAGATGTAGTAAAATTGAGAGTAAAAAGTGAAAATTCATGTAATATTTTGGTTCAAAGAATTTACCCCTAATTTCAAAGAATTTAAATATTTTTTATTCCAACTTTAATAAGGAGCTGAGTTTCTAATCTGGAAGGATCTTTTGTTTCTAATATTGACTTTTGCTGAGTTGGAATTTTGGGCCCAGTTCAGAGAGCACCATATCGGGGCCCACAAGCCCAAGTGTCCAAGTTCTAGTCGAACACGTCATTCGAATTTGAACAAAAAACCTCAAAAGTCTTCTAGCATCCTCGGAAGACATAGCAGGATCCAGCTCAGCAACCCCGTTTCTGGCGCCGCCATCGTTGAAATTCCTTTATAAGCCCTCGACCCCACCCTCCCCTGACTATATTTATTCTTTCGAGTTTCAAAACCACCACTTACGCGAGCCCTAATCAGCGGCGCTCTATTGGGGCGCCATGTCGGAATCCAGAGCTCCGCCGCCGCTGCTCAAGCACAAATCGTGGTCCCCCGACTCGCACCGGGAGGAGGCGTGGCTCAGGCGGAAGGGGAATAGCGGTGATCGACGGGAGCGGAGCAAGAGCGTGACCGACGACGACTTGGATGAGCTCCGCGCCTGCATCGAATTAGGGTTCGGCTTCGACCCCGATTCGCCCCGTTTGGATCCGAAACTCGCTCGGACTTTTCCGGCTCTGGAGCTCTATTGCGCTGTTAATAGGCACTACGGCGGCGGCAGCTTGTCGCGGTCTTCGTCGTCGACGACTTTGGCATCAACGGATTCCGATACGACGTCGTTGGCAGGAAATCCCCCGCCCGGTCCAATTTCCGATCTAGGTATTATTTTAACGCATAAATTTTGCAAATCCAGTCGTTTATTTGTTTATTTTTATGAAATTAAACCATAGAGCTTATTCCTCATGATGTTAATTATATTTATTTTGATGTTATTCTAATTATTTATAATTTGTTAAAAAGATATAAGTGATGAGCCGGAGATGATGAAGACGAGATTGAGATACTGGGCGCGGATGGTGGCCTGTTCGGTGCGACAAAATTCACCAATTTTGTGATCACAGTCAATTTTGGACGGAGATAATTTTATTTTTTTGGAAACAAAAATTGTAAATTTTCTCATATAATGGTAATTCCCATAATTTTGACTTGGATTCAATTGAAAAGGAGTAGCATTACTCTTTTCCCCAGAGCTCTTCTCTACTTTAAAAGATTTTTGAAGCAAAATCTCGTGACATCTTAAACTTTTTCTTTATTTTTTTTAGCACAACTTAGTAAGCTTGCTGCTATATGCATTTTTTAAAAAATACTTAAAAATACAAATCCAGAGTATCATGGAAAAGAAAAACAAAAATATAACTTGTATTTTCAAATTATACTCCTAACTTTTACTCTATCACAAATTTTAGATGTAAATAATTTTTTTTAAACTCATAAGATAAAATTGTCATAACCATGCTTGTCACATCAAGAATTATGCATTGTCACTACTTATCAAATAAAAATTTTGTCAATTATTTTATTGTCAAATATTTTTTTCAATAATTAACTATTATTTATTTTTAATTAACTAAATATTTCAAAATTTGAATGATGGAGACAGAAAATCAATATTAGTTAGTCTTCGTAAAAATTCCGTATTCCTGTACCTCTCTATTTTCTTCCATATTGTTTCTCACACTTCTTTTTAATATAAGATTCATGAATTTATGATGGGCGAAACCATGAAACCAACATATATAATAATTTAATAATTTTATAATGTTTTAAGGTATCATGCTTTGTACGATGAAATCTTTAAAAGAACAATACAACAAATGAAAAAGCAGTTGCTTCATGCTTGTTAGATGCATATGCTTTAATAATTTCCAAATACTAGAATAATTCAAACAAGTTTCCAAAAAAAAAAAAAAAAATTCAAACAAAGATACATCCGCAAGTACAAGGTTTTGTAGAATACTTAAATACTAGACAAACAAAGACAGATATTGTTCCTGTCTATTTTGTTGTGCTCAACTCCTTCAACAGGGCGTTCAGAGCAGAGTAAGACGACCCGCCTGGCTCAATGGCGTTCAGTGCTTTCTCCTTGAGGCTTCTCGCTCGACTCCTAAACCCCTCCGCTTCTTCACCCACCATCACTCTCACCACCGCCTGCGCCACCGCTTCCCCCTTCACATCCGCCGTCACTCTGCTCCACTGCTTCGCCCCGACCTCAACTCCCACCTTCAAAACTCTAGTCAGCAGTTTCTCGTTATAGAATTGCTCCGCGAACATCGGCCACGTCACCATTGGCACCCCGGCGCATATTCCTTCCAGAGTCGAGTTCCACCCGCAGTGGGTCACGAATGCCCCCGTGGAATCGTGGTCGAGGATCAGCACTTGCGGGGCCCACCCTCGGACGATCATGCCTCTCCCTCGTACCCTCTCCTCGTACCCTTCCGGCAGCCATTCCTCGTTTTCTTGGTCTTTGTCGTCCTTACGTACCACCCAGATGAACTGCTGCCCTGATGCCTCTAGGCCGACCGCGATTTCGTGGAGTTGGGAGGGAATGAAGTGGGACATGCTTCCGAAACATACGTAGATTACCGAACTGGGTTTCTTGGTGTCGAGCCATTTCAAGATCTCGTGTCGATCTTCGCTAGATGGCGGTGATAATGTTGTTCGTTTTTCTCTTAGGGCTTTCTCTTCGATTTTTGTGTTGCAGAGGAGAAGAGGGCCAATATGCCACGCTCTTTTCCCTAATACTTTGGTATAGTACTCGGCATACTCGGGCTCGAGCTCGTACACGCTATTCACGATCACCCCATAGCTTCTGGACTCCGATTCCTTGACTTCTCGAAGCAATTTCGTCATATACGTCTCCGAATCCTCGCGGTCGTGGAGGGACAACTGGGATCTCGTGAGATAGATTTCGTGCGGGAGATCCGGGACGAGGAAAGGCTCGAAATCCGAGGAAACATTCTTGTGCGGTTTGTAGGCCCGCACGTTCTCCGTGGCGCAGAGGGCGAAGTAGCCTATTCCGTGGAACACCAATCTGGGGATCCCGAATTTCGCGGCGGCGTCCGTGGCCCACGGGAAGAACATGTCGGCGACGAGGGCGTTGGGGCGGCACTCTTGCAGGAGATTCTCCAGCGGCTCTTGGAGCAGGGCGGTGGCTTTGAAGAATTTGGGGACCAAATCGTCGGAGCTCAGCTGGTCCATCCTCTCGCACCCGTCCGGCAGCCCGGCCTCCGTCGCCGGGAACGTGATCGCCCGGACGGCGATCTCGATGCCCAGATGGTTGATTTTTTGGATGGCGTTGGTGAGGTAGGGGACGTTGAGAGGGGTGGTGATGACCGTGGCTCTGGCGCCGCGGTATACAAACAGCTTCGCCATGTCCAACGTGGGGATCATATGACCATGAGCCATCATAGGAAAGAAGAAAATATGAACCTGATCCATTGCACAACTCTAAACACAAAGATGAAAGCTTGAAACTCTGTTTCTCTCAATCAATGGCGGAAAATTTCCGATCTCTTGTTGATCCACAACAGATAAGAATCAGTACGAGAATGCTTTTTTTAGTGCATCGCGTACTATTTAAACGTGTGGGGTTTTCTAGAACCATGGGATGGGAAGGGAAGGCTACGCGCCTTAAGAATCAGTACGAGAATGCTTTTTACTGGAAAAGTGGAGATTCTTCTCTCCGGAGAAGCTACCGATTTGATGTCACTGATGACACCAATAAATGAATAATATACATGAAAGAGTACTACTAAAAGTACTCAAATTTTTATACTTCTTCTTATTCATTAAAAAAATAATAAGTACTAAAAAAAAATATTGCTCCTGTAGAATTCAAATTCATGATCTTTCATATAAAAAAGCCATTTTGTGTCATCGGACAATAAAAATATTTGCATATATCACTTTTCTAGATGAAAATATAGTAAAAAGTTTTAATAATCCTGCCTTGTGAACTTTAGCCAACAAAAATCAAGAAGGTCAATAAATCAATTTGACTATGAATCAAATTTGAAATATTGTGTTACTAATTAGGATTGTCTGATCAAAAAAATCTAATGCACTTTTATTTTTCACTCTACATTTTATGTGATTTTTGTACTTCTATGCGTACAATATAATTAACAACTTTAATGATATAAATAACCTTACATTTAAAATCTTTTACTGTCATTTTCTTTAAAGACTAGTGAATATGAACAATATTAGAGATATGATAGTAATATAGTTGGTAGAATCAAACAATTGACGGAACATAGCACGGCCGGTAATTAAGTTAAAAATCATGTGGTCAAACGATATAACTGTAACTCTCTTAGATGGGAGATAATAAGTTCGAATTTCAATAAGACTATTAACTCTTTATGTTTCAGTTGGGTTAAGAAAGTATGTATAAACAGATACTACATTATAATAGAATCATTAGTATTAATTTTTTGTTTATAAAAAATGAAAAAGTAGAAAAAACAAAGCACCGGTAGTTAATGTTGCTTCATATAAAGTATAGGTGTATAGGCAATTAGGCATGGAGATACCGAAAGCAAGCTAAGCTACATTGAATATAGTTGGACTTTAGTTGAGTTAGTTAACTAGCCAATTAAGGGAAAGAAGGCACGCAAGGAAAAGAAGATGTGCCACCTGATGATCTAAAGTCTAAACCCGTGACACGTTTCTTTGTTTGATTTCGATGCCATATCCTTAAAGCAAGATGATAATTGTACTATTATAACTATAATTTTAATCACGTCTATATTCTATTAGAAAGTAAAAGAAAAATAAAATTATGTCAATATGGAGCAAGCACAAGCGTGTAGTACGTTTTTTTTTTTGAGCGTAGCGTGTAATACGTTTATGAGATGTGTAAGTGTAATATTTTGTATTGACATTATTTTTTGTCTTATTACTTTTATGTTTTTCTTAGTTTTGGATGACTTTAATAGAGTTTCTTAGAAATTGAAGTGTTACGTGATCAACAACTTAGATTATAATTTTCTTTTTTAAAGGAACTGTTAGTATGTTAGTGTGAAAGTTATTTTTAAAAGATTATGATTTGTTTGAAGAAGTTGATTTATTATTTAATGTGAAATTGGTTAAAATTAAATTTGTTATTATCATTAATTATTTATGAATTATAACTGATCATATGATACGTTTTACATAATAAGTAAATATAACAAAGTATTTAATAAAATATATTTCGTAATAAAAATACATTACATAAAAATTACAATGGTAGAGTATGGGGTTCAATTGTTATATTGTGGACCATGGTCTAAAAACGATATCGTTTCTTTATATAAAGAAACAGCTGCTGTCACATTTTAACGGAGCTCCATAAATGAAACTATAGTTTATCTAAAATAAAATTGTCTCACATTTGTTTTTATATTATCAAATGAAACTGTGGTTGAATTAAAATGAAACTGCAATGTGTATAAAATGAAACTGAATAAAAGTTTCATATATTTGAGTGTATATTGTCTAATGAAGCTGTAGTTATATCAAAATGATATTGTAATTGTGCTTTAGTGAAACTATAGTGTATATAAAATGAAACTGAATAACAGTTTCACATATTTGAGTGTATAATGTTGAATGAAGTTGTAGTTATATTGAAATGAAACTGTAATTGTGTTGAAATGTAACTGCAGTGTATATAAAAATGAAACTGAATAACAATTTCACATATTTGAATGTATATTGTCCAACGAAACTGTAGTTATATCGAAATGATATTGTAGTTGTGTTGTAATGAAACTATAGTGTATATAAAATGAAATTGAATAACAATTTCACATATTTGAGTGTATAATGTCGAATGAAACTGTAGTTATATGAAAATGAAGCTGTAGTTGTGTTAAAATAAAACTGCAGTGTATATAAAATGAAAATGAATATGTTACACAAATAGACCTAGTATACTCATAATGGTGCGGACATGTGCCGTTTCTTTTCATTAAAAGAAACAACACCATTTTGGACTATGGTCCACAATATAATTTACGGTGCAGTGGCAGTTGACTCCCACCAATAACATCTTGAAGCTAAGGCTCTCCAACCTAGAGTTTGGGCTATTAGGCTCCTTACATTAGAGATTATGCTCCCCAAGTTGGCAAATGTGTTGAGATGGAATTATGCTATGGATCTAGGTCCATCTTGCAAGGTAGACCTAGGTCTAAAATGCGCATATGGAATAACAGTGCGGTTAGTGGCACTGTTTCCTTAGCCAATGATGATATATTATTTTTTTTTTTTTGTCAATATAGATTTCAAAAATTGTGAATATAAAGTTTTGTAATTGTTAATTTTTTTTGAACAATTGTAATTGTTAATATAGAGTTCAAAAATTGTGAATATAGAGTTATGCAATTCTGAATATTGAGTTTTGCAATTTTGTATATTAAGATATAAAATTGTGAATATTTAATTATGAAATTGTGAATATAGAGTTCTAAAATCGTGAATATAGAGTTTAAAAATTATGAATATAGAGGAAAATAATTCTGAAGACAAACGACAAGGAAGGAAGAAAGCATACGGAATAAGGATTGACTTAGAAACTACTTAGACTATTCGCAATTTATTTCTTCTGTTGGCTCTTGGCAGGGATAAAAAATTTAAAATTAATATATCGTAAGTTGAAAAACTTATATGTATGTAAAAAAAATTAGAACATTTGCGTGACAAACTGGCAATTGAAAATAAATTATGTGGCAGGAGTGCAGGACCATTTGGGTAAAATTTGAAAGAAAAAAAGAAGTAAAAAAAAAAACAAAAAAAACTACATCAAATCATCAATTAAGTGCTCTTTAAAGGGAGTACAACGTAAGAGTTGGGCAATTGGTGAGAAGCAATTATAGGAACCGTCATAAAGTTGCCAAGTGTGGCCATGTTAGTACACTAGTACCACCTTGCAATAATGTGCATCATATGGGTTGTGGGACAGTTTGGTCGGCGTATCATGAATTGGCGCATGGAGTTTTTGACATCTAATTCTTGTAAGGGAGCTAATATGCTACGGAGCGTGCCCAAATACAATTTTTCTTTGTCATCAAGACTGACAATAAGGAGTTTCTCGTGAGTTTTGAAAAGATTTTATAAGGGTGATTAGAAAAGAGAAGACGAGAATGAAAAGAAAAAGAAAAAGAAAAAAAAATAAAATAAAATTAATCAAGACTGACAATAAGCTCAAACTAGTTGCCTACTGAGTGACATGTGTCGATAATATTATTCTCAAAGATCTGGATAAATCGACTCTATATGCAATCATAGTTTGTCAATAAGTAATACAAATACGGGTTGTTATTGTAAGGGTAGTGAGTAATGAGCCCATGTAAACTAGGCTCAATTGTTTATAGAAAGGCCCAATTACGGTGGCCCAAACACAAAGTGAGTATATTAAGCTCCTACAACTGTAAGATATTTTTTAAATCTGTTTGCAGAAAACAGCGTACTGATAGGTGTCTTTTCGAAAACTATAAAATGGTACGATTTTGTATTTCTGTATCATAATTTTGGCCTTGCAGGCTTGCAGAGTTGCAGCCAATAGTGTTTCTGTTTCTCCAACTTTATAACAACAAAATCACCCCACAAGCAATGGGCTTCCCTTTTCTATTTTTATATTTCTAACCTATATTAGATTAATTCATTATAAGAATAAAAAAGAAAATTGACACTTATAATCCCTCAGTTGTAATCAATATGTAGACTTAATTCTTCAAATATGATTGTTGCGTAGATTTAGTTTCTCAAATATTTGTGATGCATCTTTAGTTATTATTAAAGTGAAATATTAGTGGTAAATTTAGTCTTCAAGGAACTAGATATTAAACTTTAATAATAATTGAAAATATTTGAAATATTAAATTTACCTCCAAGTAATCGAAGAATTAAATCTAAACATCAATCATAACCGTAGGGACTAAATATATGTTTCTCAATATAAAACTAGCACTCTCATAAGATTTTCTTCTCACATTATTGTACAAGGTTTAAATATATACATCAAGGTTCTTATCATATTAATCATGTTTCTCAATTTAGAACTAGCATTCTTATATGATTTCCTTCTCACATTATTGTACAAGGTTTAAATATATACATCAATATTCTTATCATATTAATCATGTTTCTCAATATACAACTAGCATTTTCATATGATTTTCTTCTCACATTATTGTACAAGGTTTAATTGTATACGTCAAGATTCTTATCATATGAATCTTGTTTCTCAATATACAACTAGCATTTTCATATGATTTTCTTCTCACATTATCGTACAAGTGTTTGATCGCATGTCACATGATTAACCCCTTTCCTTTTTAAAATTAATTTTATATTTTTTGGTTAAATATTCATTTAATTGTGTGATGCGTTATGCGTACAAGGTAATTGTTAGTATATATTTAATACAAGTAGAAGTTTGTGTAATGGTGTAAATTAAGAACCAAATGTGGGTCTTAAATATTTGATCAATCACGTACACATATTACTCGATATGTGGAACATTATATTGAGTATGGCATTAAGCAATTGTTATACGTGGATCAGAGTTTATATTGCATTGTGAATCTTGATACAAAAGTTATGTACCTTCAGTTAACTCATTTTGTATCTACAGTTAACAATTTCTGTACATGTAAACAAATAAATTGTTGACACATAATAATATGATAATTACAGGTGCATGAACTATCAACTGTAGGTACAGAATGCGTCATTACATACAGAATTTGAAAATTATTTTTTGACCATGATTTACAATGCAAGGTAGACGATGGTACATGGTATCACTGCTGGAAATCAACGTATTTCCGACCACCCAAAAGTGGTCGGAAATGGCCTTAATCGGGTCGAAAACACCTGTTCCGACCACTTTTCCGACCAATTTGGGTATCCGGAAAAACCCTCGTCGCTAATTCCCGACCACTCGAGACAGTCGTCGGAAACAGCGACCACTTCTCTAAAATGGTCGGGAAAAAACGACCAGACGAACAGCCGGGCATGTCCGGGTTTTCCGACCACCTTTTGTCGGAAATTCCGACCACCTATGTGGTCGGAAAACTGGAGGCAGCAAATAAAAAAAAAATTCATTTCACTACAGAGACAGATTCTCTGTAGTGAAATGAAAAAAGAAAACCATATACACATTTCATAGGCTTCAAGAGAAATCATTCATGAATATAAAGTAGAAAATTTAAAAGTCAAAATCTGAAATTCTGAAATTTAACTTATGATTCAATCTCTATTACATCTCTCCAAACTATTACGTAGTATTTGCATACTGCCACCAACATTTCATTGGACCATAGGAGGAAGTGTGCAGTAAAGCTGCAAACAATCACAAAAAAATAATATGTTTCAACAAAAAAAACACTAATAATAACTTCAAGTATAATTAATCAAATGACAAATATGTGAGTTTTACCTTGTTGAAAACGAAAGAAAGAAAAACTGAAAACTGAGAAGAACTTAAAATTACACACATGTTGAAAATTTTTAGCTTAAATGAATGCGCAAACAAGAAACTCACATTTGCAAATGAATTGACATGTTGAGACTGCTCCAATGATCTTCCTGCAGCTGGTACAGTAAATAGAATGCTCTAAAGGCAAGTAATGCACAATTAAATCCAACAAAAAATCAATGAACTGATCATGTTTATAGTAAAAAGTTAAGGATAACATATCCTTACCTGAAGACAATGACAAAGAGACATTGGCAACAAATGCAGCATCCAATCTTTTGTAAATAGACACCATATTTTCAATATAAGGTACACACCTTATGCTTGCACAGACCAAAAAAAAGAAAGCTCATTATCATGCAGTTTATCATTATCATTCAATTTATCACTCCATTAGATATCTACAATCCCCAGAGCAGAAAATTTCCAAGAAAAAAATAACAATAAACAGTTTTATAATAGTATTTCTATCAACAAACTAATGTTTACACATTATGAAAATGACTTCTATCAAACATTAGATGCTAGTCAAGGATTATGTAGTCAATTTGGTATCATTCACACTCAAAGACAACCTTACAGTGACATGTGAACACTATAAGTTTTGTTGCATTAGCTCTTGCAATAGACCAATCAATAGAAGGCTCGAAAGGTGCTAACCTTATTTGCCAAGACATTCCAAAGCCCATCACTTAATCACCTACTAGGCTCCTCCTGCAATGCAAACACAGTCATGAATAGAATTCCTATTGGACTCCTGCAAGCTAAGTGGATATAAATAAGGCATCAAGCACTAAAAGGATAATATATTTATGAATAAGAAGGATAAAATGTAAACTCTGCAGTTCATCTAAGTCAAAAAGTGAATTATAATCATATTCACCTTTGTCCTGCTGTCTTCATTTATTCTTTCATCTTCACTCTAAAAACACACAGAACAAACCACTTAGTTAACCAGTCCCATTGATGTCATAGATGGACAAAAGCATAATAAAGATCCCAAATTAACAACAAATATTAGATTTAAAAGATATTGCTAATAGGCATAGTCCAAAAATATGAGCTTTGTGAAGTGATAGAATACAGAAAGAGAACCGCGTACACAGGCTTAGGGCTTAGGGACCATAGCCAGAAGTTCTTCAACCAAGCCATAAACATTATATAGCACTCTGCCTCATCTTCTTTAACACCAATACCCCAGAGAAACTTCTCAATCACGCAAAGCATCTTATTAACTAAGCCGTCTAAGCATACCTAGTTACTATTTTCAATAAGCCCAAAGAATCTTATTATCTTCTGCTTACTATTTCACATTCCACATTCCCATTTGGCCATTTGGAATCCAAACCACTAGAATGAAAAAAGAAAGCTAATTACATTCTTAATATTCCTTTCAAATTGCACTTGACAGGTTCTCAAATTCATTATTCATAAACTTCAAGAATGTAACTCACTGGGAAGATTCCTTGCTGGTGGTTGGTATTTAGATTGCTGCTTTAGAGAATCCTTAAGAGGTTTATTGCTTATTGCATCCTGGAATATAATAATCATATATGGTTAACAACGTTATCTTAACTAAATGTTGTTCAGATCCAAAAAATTCACTTGTCAAAAGGCAAATAGAGAAATGATGACAAGTTTTTGTAAAGAGAACATACTGTAATTAGATTAATAGTGTCCTCAGCTCACTAGCAGATGGTATCAACACTGACAGATGCAAACCAACAGTCTACAACATAGAGCATAAGAAAAGATAAATCAATATACAAATCTAATAAAAGAACCAAATCCAAGGAAATGTAGAGTACAAACTGACTCATGGTATCTGGTAAAGCATGAATTGGCAAGTTGAAGTCCCTCAGACCATTCTGTCATTGTTGGTGAGCCTGGCCTAATACACTGCATATGGTTTGCGAGAATCAATTTCTTTTGACTACACTTAAGCAGGGGGGAATAATTGGAGTTAAATTTTAGACTTACCCGAAATTAAATTACATATTTTAGAATGAAAAAAAAAAACTAATTACATTCTTCAAGAATGTTCAACAATATGGGATTATATTCACATATATTCATTAAGATCATAAATCCATAAAATTCAAGATTTAAAAACAGTATATCATAAATAACTAAATACCAGTAAATTACCTGTTACATTTTCATGGCCAAAGGTAGTCACCAGAAAAGTCTGGAAGGCAGATCTAGGGTTTCCTATTTAGAGAGCCAAAGAGATTAGAGAATGAGCGGTTGAGCTTGAGACTATGAGTATGAGTAGGTGAGGTTAGAAAGACTTACCGTAGAGACGGAGGGACGGAGAGGGTGAGAGGGTTAGAGGGTGAGAAGCGGAGAGACGGAGCTGTGACCGGCGGAGAAGCGGCTGTGAGCGGCGGAGAAGCGGAGACAAGGTTGTGACCGGCAGAGAGGCAGAGAACCAGTCGGAGACCGAGTAAATGTCGCCCAGTCTCCGGAGATGATGGCGGGGTGGAGCACGGAGTCGTGTCGAGAGAGGCGCAAAACAGAAGTCTGAATCCCTAACATTAAGATTTTGTATATATATATAATTATTTCCGACCACATAAGTGGTTGGAAAAAAAAGACTAAAGTAAATAATTTTACATGGCCGAAAAAAATTTTCGACCACTCTTTAAAAGTGGCCGGAAATACCGACCACCGAGTAAGAGGTGGTCGGAAGTTCCGACCCTTTTCCGTCCAGCCCAACTCCTTGACGGTAAAAGGAAAAAATGTCACCTTTTCCGACCTTTTTTGTTGGTGGTCGGAAAAGCGGTCGGAAATCTGAAGATTTCCAGCAGTGTATAATTTGCCAACATCAAGACGGTTGGCTATAAATAAATAAATATATATGTGTGTGTGTGTGTGTAAATTAAAAGATATTTTATTGGTAGCATAGGGACCACCCTTACAATTGTTATATTATGGACTAAGATCTATTATGCGCATACTATATCATATTCAGATTATGTGAATTACGTTCTGCAATTACATAATTTGTATGCCGTTTTGAACCATAGGCCATAATAAAATGTGAACCCTTATCATGGTATAATTTGCACATGTTTGGCCAGTCAAAAAGTTAAGCAATCATTATTCCATTAATTATGGTCTACACAGTTGTATAAAACATGAATTTAAAAACATATATTTTTTATATAGTAAATTCATTATTATTATTATTATTAAAATTTTAGAAATGTAAACAAAATAATGAATAAATTGTTAATATGATGATTTTTAAAGGTATTAAAAAAAATGAATACCTCCAAACTATATATGCTTTACAATTGAAGACAGGGCTAAAGGATCAGCATAGAATTCAAAAATATCTGGGACGATATATACTATTTACATATATAGGAGTTGAGATATTTTTTTTTTCAAAAGTATAATATAAGTAAATAATGAGCAATGATTAAAAACGAAAAAAAATGAGCAATGATTTAACGCATTTCTATAAGATAACGAAAATGATTTATCTGTGACGTCCCAACCAAAAAAGCTTTGACATAGATGCGATTATCCACTTTTAAAAATATCTCCTTAGATATTACGGAGTAATAATTTTAAAATAGTATTACCAAATCATTTATTAGTCTACTTGGAAACTTCAATTCTGTAGCTTCAATGTGGATTGTTTCTTTATCCTTATTTAGCTTTGATTTTCTTCTCTCTTTTTTTTTTTTCTTTTTTTTTTCAATCTTTTTAAACTTATAGAATAATTAGACAAGAAATTTAAAAATATAATTACAGTTGACATTGAAAAAGCACAAAGACCCAATACTCATCTTTGGAAACTTTAACCCAACTTGGAATCGATGTAGCATGTCATACATATAGGTGTAGTTGATCTAAAAAACTTAGAAACTAATAAACTATTTTTGTTTGGTCAGGCCACGAGGTGTTCTAAGTAGACTCTAACTGTAGGAGGCGCTTTTAAGCCCGTACCATACTCAGACTAATCTATATTCGTACTAGGCCGGTCCAATTAAGGGGCAAAGCACTTGTCGAATTTGATTTTTCATTTCATACAGACATCTCTTAAGGGACAAGAGTGCATAACCACTTATGCTAACCAATATGGTTAATTAAACTAATAAACTAATTGTTGATTATCAAATATGGTATTGTGACCACTTGATCTGCTAAGTCACTTTACATATTCATACCAATTGCGTGGTAATACTAATTTAGATCATTAGCCATTTTACTTTATTAGACCTTATGTTATATATCCTTCATATTCATGCTATCTATCTTCCTATCTGATTCAAATTAGATCATCATAACCCTATTAAAAATAGTATTTCTCAAATTTTAAAAAACAAGTGTAACTAATATATATAATGCAATTTCAATTAGGAGAAACTAAAAATATTGTCAAATATAAATATTATGCTCCGTACAATGTAATTTCAAACTAGATTTTTACATTATTTATTTTTAGAGAAAATTACACGTTTGTCCTTAAATTATATGATAATTATAGAATTCGTCTCTAAATATTGATCATACTCACTTTCCCGTCTTTTTACTAATTTTAGTATAACCCATGGACGAAAAATGTAACGCCAATAATAATTTAAAAAAGAAAAGTAAGCATGATCCATATTTAGCGACATATTTTACAATTACCCTATAATTTAGAGAGCACAATTTTTTCTTATTTATAATAGAAAAATAAATGGGATTTTAGTCATTTTACTTTTGCTGGCATGAGGCATCAGCCCAAAAAGGTAAAAGCGGCATGTTCCGGTAAACGAGTTTCAGTTACTAAGAAAAAGCCGGGAATCCGGAAACGATTTTGGTTCCTGGTTGGAGCTAAAATATCTGGCTGACATTGGTTAGAGATATTATCACCGCCGCTGACCTGGCAGGTTTCCACTTTTGTGACACGTGTAAAAGCGTCGCCATGTGGGGCCTGTACTGACCCACTCCCTACACCCTCTCTAAAACCGGAAAACCAAGCACCTACGCGATCCATCCCGTAACCATCTTCTCGTTTTTTCTCCGTAATTTTTCTCTCTCAAAATATCTGCATTCCCTGAGAAAGCCGATGGAAGAGAGCCACCGGACGGCGCCACCGCCGGGGTATGGAAATCCGGCATCGTCGCCCAGTTGTACCGATGAGTTTACTGGTTCGACCGCTGATGCTTCCTTCTTAACTGCCGAGAATTTTAGAGATGCTTTACATCACACTGCGAATGCTAGACTGGTAATTATATTTTTGAACTTATTCGCTTTGATTTCGTGACTTCTTCTCATCGTTTATCTGTGTATCTATGGAGTATGTGCTTAGGTATACGCAAAGTTATCCTTATCTCTTTTATCCTTCCTGATTTTTAGTGCTTCCGATGTACTTATTAAGCTTACATAGTTTCTGCATACAAGTACTTTAGGATGCTTTGTGATTTGCGACGATTTTTAAGTTAATCTGTGTGTTTTCTGCTGTACGTGCACTTCGACGGCGGGAGAGAAGATGGAAGAGAACAGGAGGGGGATTTTTGTATTGTTTTAGAAAGATTAGTAGAAGAAATTCGAAGAGTATGAGTCATAGCATATAGATGTGCTTGATTGATCTCTACTTTTAAATGTATTTGTTTAAAATTCATGCCTGATCTATATTTATCTGTGATTGGGAGAAAGAATAGACTTGACACTATTGGATAGTTAAAACATAAATCAACTCTAGGTTGTGTAATTCACTTTGATGCAGGCTTGAGCGAAATGTTCTTGTTGTATGCAAAGTCTCTGCTTTTTCCTTCCTTTCTGATTAGGTGTCAGTATTTCTGGTTGGGCGAAGTGTCAAATGTTATGATTTATCCCATGTTTACTAAGTTTGTTTCTCTATGGTTGAATGAGCAGAAGATCTGCTGTTTTAGATCTTCATTATTAAATATATTGGCAGTTAATTATTTACTTTATCTGTCTTGTGTCATTCCATTCTCATGCCATTGATAGACAAATGATGGATTGATCAACCTGTTTTGAGGATTGAAATGCATCATCATGGTGTGGCTTTAGAAGGGAAGGAAAAACATGGCATGTTTTCTAAGCGTCATTATCAACATAATGGCACTTTTATCTGCCCTTCATCTTCGGTCACTACTTAAATGAGTTTTTACTGATTTAGTGATTCATTGGCTCATTCGGTGAACTGGAAGAATCGGTGATCCTGATAATATTCTGACTATAGTTTTATCTTTAACTAAGATGAAAAAATGAATGATATTTTTACTAATCATCATGCATCTGACAAAATTTATCTAAAATGCATTCTAGCAAAGTTATTGTGTACTGAACTACCTTCTGCTCACATTTCCTTGTGGCTTTCTGATTTATGACCATTGTATTTCCACTTTAGGGTGATTGCACAAGATGGACAAATGAGAAGCACAACTTATATCTTGATATTCTGGAAGCATCCTTTGTTAAACAGTTGTACCAGTCAACTTTGCTTTCCAGGTGCTCAGAGCAGAACAAGAATAATAGAAATGTGGTCAAGGAGCTGCCAGCCAAAATGGATAGAGTTTTCGAACAGGTGGAGTACCTAATTTGTTGTAGTGTCGATCATGTCTCCAAATACTAGAGAAGTCAATACCCTGTATTATTTTAGTGCATTTCTATGTTGATTGTGTTGTCTTCCCCTTTCTCACCCCTGAGCACAAGAAGAAAAAACTAAAAATAAATTTGATTCAATCTAGGTTGAGATTTTTCCTTTTTCCAGTTTCCTGCTTTACAAGCTTCTTGTTGTAACAAGAACAACATTGAAAGGGATCAGCCTGCACTGTATACTGCTACACCCAGTTCTCATGCTCAACAACTGTACGAGGCAGATCTCCATAAATGTCATAAGCTTCATAGTGAGAAGAAATGCTTGCAAGAAAAGCGGAAATTTCCATGTGGACTTGCAAAAAGATCTGAGCTTCATACAGACTTGCAGAACTCAGTTTGCAGTATGACAGGCAAGCTCAACTCAACCCCATATATGCACCTTGTAATTTTATGCTTCTACATCTATTGGGTTTACTAACTTGATTTATTAGTTCTAAAATTTTATTGTTGTCACATCATTCATGTGCAAGATCATTAAATGCACTTTGCTTTTTCCAATTTCTATAAACTGGCTCAAGCAATTACCGAGTAGCTCTGAAACATGTTGAAATTTGAGGCATGCTATTTCCCTGAAAGACATGGGTGGAGGGGTTGTATGGAAATCGAATATTTGTTATTTTTCATGTTAAAATGTGCATTAGTAAACAGCACACTTCCCATTTTCTTAATTTAACATGAATTACCAAAAATTTTCCCTCAATAGAGTGAATGACACTGCAGGATCTCCATGTTATCAACTACATTTCATGCGAAATAGGCATGCTGTGGTTTACTGACATCTTCTAATAACTGAACTTTGTGCATGTCTTGCCATGTCTATTTGACCTGAGATTTTAGACTTACACATTTACCAGCAGCATATAATTTCTTTTGCGTTTTCCCTCTTTTTATCCATGATGGTAAGGTTATGAATATGTGTATAACTTGACCTCAGAAGATTGTTGCCACTGCATACCCATCAGTATTGATTAGTAATATCAGCATCTGTTGCTAAGGGTTTTACAAGTAGTTTCATTCTTAAATTATCTTGCTTTAGATTGAATCATTTTATTTTTCCTCACACACTCCAATATTGGGTTACACAGAAGGTTCAGGTCAAAACTTTGTAGATTGTTGTGAAGAGAACACAGACAGCAAAAGGAGAAAGGCAGCCACAGGAGACATATCTAGCCATGAGGTCCACGACCAAGTAAAGATGCATATGTTCCCATAGTTTTCTTTAATGACTGTGTTGCTGATTGAATTCCTAATTTCTAAGACTTAACACACTCTTCTAGATTGTGCCTTGCGGAAAGTTTGATAGTCCAACAATTGCCAGCTCTACTTAAAAAAGAGATGAACAGGCAAGTCAGGATTGCTTATTTGAGAGGTATGAGCGCTTCGCCTACCCCAAAACTGACATGAAATCTTTCTGAAAGGCAGTTGAAGTGAAGTGCAGTAAGGAGATCCATTGCTTCTAAAACAAAAGCATTCAATTTCATTTTATTTTTAAAATTTTTGCCTGCATAAAAAAATTGTAGCAATATTGAAAAGTTAAGATAGGAGCAAGGTGTCTACTGTCTAGCGTTGCAGATTGTTTTTGACTATATAATATAGAGCAGGGAAAATCTACGACGAGCATTTGAATATTAATATCTTTATGGATTTGAACTTTGTACATGAGATATATAGTTGGTAGTATCCATAATATCTTTATGTTTTTTAATTTCTTTATTATCTTTCAATTCTAAATTTTTGGTTTCTGGGTTCTGTTTCTTGTTCATCTTTTTGTTGACAGTAAATCTATTATTCTTAACTCTTTGCTCAGCATTCAACTTTAACACGAAAAATGGGAATAATATTGTTTTCTTTGTATGACATTAAGTTGGCCTTCTATTAGAAGAAATAATCTTTAGCATTTGATAGTATTTATGACACTACTTTACCTTCTATAAAAAGAAAGACTTGGTGAAAAAATAAAATATTTATATCCAATTATATTTTTATTATATTTTGTGACAGTTATATCTAATTATATTAAAATGACCCAACTCTAAATTTGTTGAGTTGGAATATTTGGCAATCAAGCATCAATATCATTATTCATTACATTTAGCTCTATTACTTTATATATATACAAATTGGGATACAAAATATCTTTCTCCCTCAGTTCCCAAACTATATTTCTGTACATGAATGATGGATACCTGATGCAATGTTCTTTCGAGTGTATAGTATACTGTATCCTCTATGAGCGAAAGTACAATCCCACCACCATACCTAATTAGCGAATCTCAGTTCGGTGGCATTTGACATTATTTATGAAACTACTTTAAAAAAAAAAAATTTAAGCCATTTGTTAAATTCATAGATTCACTTCCTGTCCTCAATCCTTTGCTTTCCATTTTTGGTCTCTCACATCTTGCAAGATTGAAGTTGAAGGTAATTTAATATTCAATATTGTGATTTTTTTTTTTAATAACATCCACTAGTATATATTGCAAAAGAGTAAATACCAGTGGAGGTCCTCCGACTTTGATGTCACCGTCACTTTTAGTTCTCAACTTTTAAATTAACCACTTTTAGTCCTCTGACTTTGATGGCACTGTCACTTTTAGTCCTCAACTTTTAAACCAATCACTTTGAGTCCTCTTACTTTTTGTTTCTAGCCACCTATGGTCCTTCATTTACAATTGGACATCTAATGTCATTTTCTCAAGGGCAATTCAGCCATTTGGTCCAAAATTTAGTGTTAACAAAGGAGAGTGGAGAATAAGGTTTTTTTCAATTATTTCGATGAGGAAACATAATACTTAATACATTAATTATGAAATGACTGAATTGCCCTTGAGAAAACGACATTAGATGTCCAATTGTAAAGGAAGGACCATAGGTGGCTATAAACAAAAAGTAAGATGACTAAAAGTGGTTGATTTAAAAGTTGAGGACTAAAAGTGGCGGTGTCATCAAAGTCGGAGGACTAAAAGTGGTTGATTTAAAAGTTGAGGACTAAAAGTGACGGCGCCATCAAAATCGGAGGGACCTCCACTGGTATTTACTCTAACTCGTAAATTATACCTGAGAGATAAATCGTACTAAGAAAACTGTGACAGACTTAACGGAAAAAGTGTTAGAAAGAATCAAACATGTAATCTTTAAATACACGAATTACGCTTCAGTGGCTTCACTGACCCACTCACTCAACCATATATCCTTTCGGGGTGATACTTAGACATTTTGTAATCACAGTAGATTGCATAAACATGCTTTGTAAATTGTAATTTGTGTAGGTGTAATTGGTGAAATAAGTAAATTGGATTGTGGAAAATGTACCATGATGCTGGTCGATTTCATTGTGGAAATGCAGGTAGCGACCAAAACCACTCCCGCCACACAATGCAATCAGGATCGGAGATCAAACACAATTATGAAGTGTCTGTACGAGGCGACTCGATCCAGTTACGGCGACATGGCATCAATCGACAATCGATAGTCGGACTTCGACCTTTGGTGGTCCTTGAAAGACAACCTTAACCAAATTCAATTGCAATTTTTCTTCCCTCGAACATGCTTATAGCTTATTCACGTTATATGCACAACCTTATGTATGTTGATCTTACATTCAGTACACAATGGAAGATAGCCACCACTAGTATAAACGCGGCGGCAATTGTGGATATGTGGGCCAAAAATCTTGTATAAATTCCCAAAAAACACCCTGCTAAACGTGGCCTTCACGTGGCACGAACTTTGGACGCGCAGCGATTTCAAAAATAACGGTAAAAGGGGCACTCCAGTAAAATCCACCTAACGATCTCCCTTCGACCCTTCACCGCGACCCTACTACTAGTCTACGACCCTTTGCGCCCGCCAAAAGGCCACACGCCCATCCCTACAAAATGCTCTATCTTCCTCTCACCTCCACCACTCACCACCACCACCGTCACAACCACCGCCTCACCATTTTCTCACTCACTCCTCCGAATGGCGTCCCTCTCCGTTAAGTTCTTAGCACCTTCGTTGCAGATTCATCACGCCAATAAGCTGCCCGCCAAGACTACTAGACTCCACGCCACGCCGCCGCAGACGGTGGCGGCGTCACCGCCGCCCGAGATTGACGCCGCAAGGCTCGAGCCTAGAGTGGAGGAAAGAGATGGGTACTTCGTGCTTAAGGAGAAGTTCAGGCAAGGCATAAATCCTCAAGAGAAAGTCAAGATTGAGAAGGAGCCTATGACATTGTTCATGGAAAACGGCATTGAAGAGCTTGCTAACACCCCTTTCGAAGAGATTGAGCAGTCCAAACTTACTAAGGATGATATTGATGTTAGACTCAAATGGCTTGGCCTTTTCCATAGGAGAAAGCATCATTGTAAGTTTTATTATGATCATATCAATTTCTTAACTCCCTTATGTTGTAATGTTCTTATTTTTCTTGGATGCCATTATTCGAGGGTATGCATAGGTAAATCTTGTCTTAGTGACTCAACCAGATTGTCAATCTTACTGCTCAAATTAAAAAAGACAATAGGCCACTCTCTGAGCCAACAATATGACAAATGTGACTTGATAGTGTCTAAATTGTCATAATTGACCACTCAAAGTCAATAAGTCACTCCTATTGAGAGTCAGACTTGAAAACTTATGATTACTAGGTCAACAACCAAACCTGGTGGACTTGTTTTTAATCTAAATGTGTAATCAGATGGTAGATTTATGATGAGATTGAAGCTACCAAACGGGATAACAACGAGTGCACAAACGAGGTATCTAGCAAGTGTAATCAGGAAATATGGGAAAGAGGGATGTGCTGACATTACTACAAGGCAGAATTGGCAGATCAGAGGTGTTGTGCTTCCTGATGTGCCGGAAATCCTCAGGGGACTCGAACAAGTAGGGTTGACAAGTCTGCAAAGCGGCATGGACAACGTTAGAAATGCGGTCGGGAACCCTGTCGCCGGAATAGATCCGGAAGAAATCGTGGACACCAGGCCGTACAACAATCTGTTATCCCAATTAATCACCGCAAATTCGCGAGGCAATCCTGCTTTCTCTAACCTGTAAGTAAGCTTAAATTGCTGAAATTTAAGATTTTCTGTGACTGGTGATTGATTTTGTGTGAATTTCATGTGTTTGGGCAGGCCAAGGAAATGGAATGTGTGTGTAGTAGGGTCTCATGATTTGTACGAGCATCCTCATATCAATGATCTTGCGTACATGCCTGCCATGAAAGATGGGCGTTTGGGGTTTAACTTGCTTGTGGGAGGATTCTTCAGTGCTAAGCGCTGCGCCGAGGCCATCCCTCTCGACGCTTGGGTTCCTGCAGATGATATATTTCCAGTATGCAAAGCCATTCTGGAAGCTTTCCGGGATCTGGGCGCCAGAGGGAACAGACAGAAGGCAAGAATGATGTGGTTAATTGATGAACTTGTAAGTAGTGAAGACCACTGTCACATTTTTCTCACAATTTTGATTCTTATTGCCTAAATCTCAACACTTGAAATTACAGGGAATAGAAGGATTCAGGGCAGAGGTAGTGAAGAGAATGCCTGAGCAAGAACTGGAAAGGGCAGCACCAGAAGACCTAATTCAGAAAGATTGGGAGAGGAGAGACTATTTCGGCGTTCACCCACAGAAACAGCAAGGCTACAGCTTCATCGGCCTTCACATTCCGGTGGGTCGTCTTCAAGCCGACGACATGGAAGAGCTAGCTCGCTTAGCAGACCAGTACGGCTCCGGAGAGCTACGCCTCACCGTCGAGCAAAACATCATAATCCCCGACATCCAAACCTCAAACATAAACTCCCTGCTAAAGGAACCACTCCTAACCAAATTCTCGCCCGAGCCGCCGATCCTGATGAAAGGCCTAGTGGCCTGCACGGGCAGCCAGTTCTGCGGGCAGGCCATAATCGAGACGAAGGCGCGCGCCCTGAAGATAACGGAGGAGGTCCAGCGACACGTGTCGGTTAGCCGACCGGTGAGGATGCATTGGACAGGGTGCCCCAATACCTGCGGCCAAGTTCAGGTTGCCGACATCGGATTCATGGGATGTTTGGCGAGAAACACGGAGGGGAAGGCGGTTGAAGGTGCGGATGTTTTCTTGGGCGGGAAAATTGGGAGTGATTCGCATTTGGGGGAGGTTTACAAGAAGGGTGTTCCCTGTGATGATTTGGTGCCCTTGATCGTTGAACTGCTGGTTGAGCGCTTCGGAGGTGTTCGACGGCAGAGGGAAGAAGACGAAGATTAAACCAAATTCTAGGCTTCTTCTTAGTATTAGTAGTACCTATAATTGTATTCCATCCAAACATGTCGGTTATATTTATTATTATTATTATTATTATTTGGTGCCATTTGTCGCTATGTGGTTTAGCCACAAGGCCTTTGACTTCTATTCAAGTTAATACCCAACTAAAAAAGTAATATGCGGATATACATGTATAATTTTAACAATATTATGCACATATAGAGGTCAAATCCATATCTGTATATGAGCAAATAAAAAAAACCTAGCTAATATGTATTATTTGAATAATATACAAAAAAAGTACCTCTTATGAGAAGGATGATCGATGATAAATTTTGGATTACGACGCCCAAAAACGCCATAACTTTTGAACTAGCTTTTGAACTTGAGTACAAATGGTAGAGAGAGGTTACACTGAGGAAGAATATGGAAATAGTAGAGAGCCGTTAGAATACACAGTGGATGGATGGTCTTCTTCACGCGTGAGCTTTGGACTGTCGTCCAACCCGCTCTTGCTCAGAATTGGCCCCGATAGCACACATTATAAGTATTGCATTTTTATAATGACCAGACCCGATTTAATTCGTCATAAAAATTCGTAAGATAATCTCACATCGGATGAAGTTAACTTAGGTCTTCTTTTTTTTTTTCTAGCATAGTCATTACTTTTTTTCTTGGCAAGCATAGTCATTACTTGGCTAATTGAATTGTGTCTGTCATGTCAAGCTGGTATAGAAGAAGCCCATCATACTATAGATGTGGGGTTGGGCCTGTTTGAAACCCAAATCTAAATATTGCAACAATTTTAGGCTAGTAAAACCTGTTATGTTATCATTGGTGTTTTTTATTCTAAAGTTGAACGGAGTTGGGGCCCAATCTTTAGAACCGGGCAAATTATATCATAGACCAGGTTTTCCATGCGCATGATGGACCTGGTCCATGATTTGGGTATGGTGGTGACGTGGCTTGAGTTTTTTTTTGTTAGTACTACTAACTCTGTTATAATGTTCTTTCAAAAAAAAACTTTGTTACAATGTAGTTGTACACTGAGGCTCGAACCCACTTCCATCATCTATGGGAGAGTATAAATCGAAACACCGAGTGTCACTAGAATACTAGACCACAAGATTTTTGGATGGCTTGAGTTTTTGTTAATATGTGTTAGGAATTGTTAGGCCTAAGCCTTGATTTTTTTTTTTATTTTTTTTTTCCAAGCTAGTTTGATCTTAAACCGCATATTTGTTAAAGATTTTAAGAATTTTAGTTAACGTTAATTCAGTTTGAAAATTTAAAAGTCTCCAAATTGTAAAAATTCAGTCTAACACATTTATGATTTAAATTATATTTACCTATTTGTTCAATACATCGATCCATCACTTAAGGAAAATGCTTCTCACTCATCATGAATGTTCCCTCTTATTTTTCTCTCATGATGTGACTTCCATTTATTGGATGCTTATGAATTAAGTACTCGCCACTAATTAAAAATTCAATTTAGTAACCAATTAAATGATGCCACATCATGAAGAATGAATTAGAAAGAAAAAAAGATGAAGGGTATCAAGCTTTACTCATTACTCCAAAATCCAAATACACCAAACTATCTACTCAAATTTAATTGAAACAAAAATTTTGGTTAATTTGGTGAATTAGCCAAAATATAACCCAGTTTGATTAACTTAGTAAAAAATTTCAGTCCGGTTAACGATTTAACCAAACTGATAATTTAGACATTTAGTTAATGCGGTTGATTATTAACCAAATAAACACTCCTTTTTTTTTTTTTTTGAGAAAACCAAATAAACACTCCTAAAAATTATAGTTATTTCTGACTAGATTTGATCAATTGTGTATAATATATTCCTCCAGGAGCAACATTTACATCCATTTTGAAAGAAGCTTTTCACGTCATAATATAAGATTTTATTACCACATAATAAACTTTATAATTGTTATACAGTAGACCATGATCGTTGAATGAAACTATAATAGAATTAAAATAATATTTTTTTTCACCACACTAGTTTCATTATAGCGATACTTTAAAGTACTATTTTAATTCTACTATAGTTTTATTTGATAATATACATTATTGCTTGAGCTCTATTTTCTTGTTTCATTTTTTACACCATAGTTTAATTATAGTAATGTTGAAGTATTATTTTAATTGTACACCATGTCATTTGACAATATATGTTATTGCATGCATGACTCTGGATTTTAGTGTCATTTTCCATGCACATTAGTTTCATTATATCAATACTAAAGTATCATTTTAATTATACTATAGTTTAGTTTGATAATGATGTGCTCTGTTTTTTAGTTTAATTTTACACACACACTAGTTTCATTAAAGTAATAACAATAAAATATCATTTTAATTAGGAAAAAGTGTCAAATAGGCCATTGAACTTATCGCTTTTGTGCAATTAGGTCATTGAACTTAAAAAGTGTGCAATTCAACCATCAAACAAGCAAAATTTGTGCAATTGAACCATTTTTACAAAAAAATTTAATTCAATTTGAGTTAAAAACATTTCAATATTGACTTCCAACTAGTATGGTAGAAGAAAATGTCACTCTTAATACATATATGTTAGTAATATAATTAGATTTTATCAGAAATTTTTTGTAAAAATGGTCCAATTGCACAAATTATGTTTGTTTGATGGTTGAATTGCACACTTTTTAAATTCAATGGCCCAATTGCACAAAAGCGATAAGTTCAGTGGCCTATTTGACACTTTTTCCTTTTAATTATACTATAGTTTCATTCAACGATCATAATCCACACAGCAATGTGTAGACTATGGTCCGATCCACTGAATAACAACTGTGGGGAAACATGGATCATGGATGGAGGTGTGCAACGAGAAATTATAGGCACTGCCTATAATTATATACAAGCAAATTGTTTTTTAAAAAAATAAAATTTACAGTATATCTAACATCATCCCCTCAAATTTAATCTTTGCTCTAGACAACAAATCCACCCTGTGTTTATTGAATCTGAAATGAATATCACCAATTATACATACACACAATATGTAATGTATACATGCATCATTATAGTGTATGTATGCTGCCCGTCCTTGCCTGGGACCTCGATTAGTCTATTAACTCTAACATTATTGTTTTTCGTAGATGATGTGGTCCATTGTACAGCTTTGAAAAGAAACAAACATTAACTAAAATCTATGAAACAACATGATAAATATTTATATTTATAGACATATAGTACAATTAGTGTTGGAGAAATTGGTGGATAAATCAATACAGAAAATATATAAAATATATTTATGTTCCGAAAAAAATAAAATTTAATTTAGAAAATTAATTCCAACAAATTTTTGGTACAAAACCAAAATTATATATATATATATATATATATATATATATATATATATATATATATATATATATATATATATATATATATATATATATATACCATAAAGGGTTTCTAACCTGAGGTTTTAACCCAACCGAAGAACAAAAAAGAAGAGGGGAGTCGTGTGTACACACACTCTCCTTAAAACCGATTTATCACTTCCGAGGGTGCTAAAAGCGTTGTGGCGTCAGTCTCCCAGGATAACGGACTACGACCTTGGTGTTCAAGTACTCAAACCCAAAGTGCTAGCCTGGCGAACTAGAACACAAGCTGAGCACTTCGATGCTTTACGGAAGTGTAGGGCAGAAATTTTCCAAGAACCAAAACTCATTTTCGTGGAGAGAGGAGAGAAAACAACAAAAGGTTTTGAAAGTTCGAAAGCCAACTTCTAAACATTCCCAACACCAAGCTATTTGTAGGGAAGAGAGGAGTTAATAGCCCACTAAATGGCACATTAATCCAACATAAATTCAATTTAATAATTGGATAATAATGTTTGAAACGGTCGTACTTATTATCGAAATAATATCAACGGTCACGAAAATAATACGCAACTAATTCTTACCGACCATACACAATCTGTTTCAAAACACCTGAGTGACCGAAAAGTCCGTAACATCCAAAATTCAACCTTCCAAAAACCATCTAAAAGGTACAAAACTGCACCTCACGGAAGGTAAAAATAACCTTGCGCAAGCCTTTCCTCATATGGCCGTTAGTGCTATATTAAAGCACACTAATTAGTGCTTTAACCCACTTGAACGTTAGTGCTATTAAGCACTATAATTTTTTTTTTTTTTTTAGAGCAATATTAAGCACTATGTGCTTTAAAATTTAAATAGCACTTAAATAGTAACTTAGCATTTTCACACTGCTAATTTTAATTTGCACTTTTGTTAGTGCTACAAAAGCAACACTAACGCTTTGACTTCTCTCAAATAAGTACACTTTGAGAATCAATTTCTCATTCACTTATTACCATTTTGAGTGTACATTGTATCAATTTCTCCGTCTCACTACGAAGAGTGCAAATCAACTTTGTTCCGACCCAAATCGGAAGTGGATCGCACATACATTTGTACCACAAAATAGCCACTCAAAATTGTCATTTTAGCTAAAAAATTCTAACAATTAGTTGATAAATGATTGTATTCGTTGTTTTAACTAGTTAATAGTATTAGCTAATTATTTAAAATGTGTTTCGTAAATTAATTGTTTATTCTTAACTAATTACACGTTAGAGCATTCATAATAATAATAATAATAATAATAATAATAATAATAATAATAATAACAACAACAATAATAATAATAATAATAATAATAATAATAATAATAATAATAATAATAATAATAATAATAATAATATATTATTATTATTATTATGTCATAATAAAATAAAATTTAATAAAAATAAAACTAAATAAATAAATAAAAGAGGGGCTCCCCTCCTTTTTGTGATGTATCCCACATCGAAAAAAGAAGGAACTATAGAGGATCAGAACTCCTCTCTTCCTTAGAAATTTGCCCATCTGATGTTCTCACATTGGATGGACAATTTTTTTTTATATTTTTTTTTATACGAAATGGGCATTTTGGGGAAGGAAGTTTTGTCGCCAAAACGTCAAATTCAAATGCCACATTACTCCAAACCACTGATTAATGGTAGAGAGTTGTTGAAAAATAAAAGAAAATAACGGAGTTCATTTTATAATTATTGCAAACGTAAAACTTTACAACAATTATAAAATTAATTCTATGTTTTTTTTATAAAAAACTTTCAACCATTGATGAGTCCATAGACTGTGATCAGTCCCTAAACTCTTTACATGAAGGTGTATATGATCTTTATCTGAACTGACCTCACTATATGTGTGTGGGCGCGAGCTTAAATCCTTTTGGTACTCAAACTTTTGGTTAGTGCTGCAAAAGATCATTTACTATGTGGTGTGAGAATGTGAGGTTAGTCCAAATTCAATATAACCAACAGATATTGGAAATGCAAAGTTATATATATTTCTGAAAAAAGAAAACCTACTAGCTAGTTGGTGGAAAATTTAGCCTCATCACATTTAATGGCCACAAAAGAAGTATCTAAAACTTGCATGCATATAAATTTATCGTAAGCTTAAAAATGAATAAAATCTCGCAATTAGCTAGTATAGCTAGGTACCATTTACCAAATTAAATTAGAAAAAGTCATACGACACTCAAGTAAAATGACATTTAACAAACATGGAGCTACATCCCATCCAATTTGTGGACTGCACGAAACATGCGTATCGGGCCAGTTTAAGGTTCCATGTTGTCCGAGGAGATTAATTAAGTAGGCATCTAACCAAACTCGTACGTAATGAAACTGCAAATTAAACTCTTAAACTACCATGTATATATGTATTTAAATACCTCCATGATAATCACAACCAAGTTGATAGGACTGTTGACTTGCTAATTATAAAGTTACAAGTTCAAATTCTCATGGAATAATGATATATTGACTTTCTTGATTTGAGTCTGTCAGCTATGAATAACTTAGCATGATTTACCACCAAAAATTTACTAAATAAATACATTCTAAATTGTAGTTGCAATTTTTTCTTGTCAATCAAAAAGAGAAAAGAAGAGAATACTTCCATAAGAGTTTAAATTTCATTGTTGGCATTCTATTCAAATTGCATTTACTAAACGTTGTCCAAACAAGTTCGTGGGATTATCTACCTTATCATGAAACTAATAAATGATCACGTTCATCTTAATTGTCCAATTTGAAATTCTCGATTAGGGATAACGATATTGATCTAACTTATACTTATGTACTCACATTAGTCACATTCAATTTGAGCTTCATGGATTGGGTACTTTAATTTTGGAGAAACAAAGGAATCCCACTATTTCTTTATCTAGTTTTATTTTTTTTATTTACTCTATTTGTTATAGGAAAATAACAATAAGTGGTTGGTCAATGGTATGTAATAATAATAATAATAACCACCACGTCAAGTCAAATTAAAAGGTAATTTTATAAAATATTAGCACATCATTTTTTAATGTGAAATGGCACTTTTTCCTCCAAGTTATTAAAGTTGGGGTTTTCCCCTGTAATATTAAATTGACATTTTTACCCTTAAAAGTAATTATTTCATTTATTTTTCTTATCCAATAAATTATTGCTTATATGTATGGATGACCACAATTTGGTTCAAACCTAACCGGACACTGTAGTAATTTGGGAGTAAAAATGTCAATTTAACATTATAGGATAAAAAACTGCCACATAGTAAGTAAGACATATAAAAATAAAAATAAAAAAGAAGATTTAAATTAAACTATTAACCAGGATCTTAATTTTTATATGATAGAGATCATGTACATTAACATAACATGCAATAACAAATAATTTACAGGTAAAAAGATTCTAATTACACTTGTTTTAAGAGTTCAAGAACTAATATAATTTTTTTAAAAATAATTTCATTGTATAATTGATCTTTTTTTTTTTGAGAAAGTATAATTGATTTTTTTAAAAATAGTTTGAGATTTGTTTTGTCCTACTTTTCTAATTTGGAGACAAAACGTGACAAATCTATAGTAGCAATTGTGGTGCACTAGCACTACCAGCTCCTTCTGGCGAACCCGATACTAACTGACCATAGAGATGATGACACGTTTCCCGCCACAGATGATTGAAAGCGGACGTCACACGGGAGAGGAAAGCGAGGGACCCATTACTCAAGAAGTTTCCGATCCACCATTGACTGTGGGACCCTGACAATTGGACTTGACATGCTGGCCCTTCGATCCAGAAGCTATGAGACGAGACCGACCGACCGTAAAGGCTCTCAACGATCTTTGATTTCGACCGCCGGGTTTTGCGCCCATCCATAGCACGTGGACTTCTAATCTAACCCGCCGGCTTTCCTGATTCGCATTTAATGCTCATCACTTTTTGAAATGACTCAATATACCCCACAATTTATTATGAAAAAAAGGTTAATCCTCATTTTGGTCATAATTTTTAATTTTAATCAATTTGATTCTCAAATTGTTTAAAATTTCGTCAATTAAACTGTTTGAGGGATCAAAATAGTGATTTTCATATTTTAAAATTTTTATCAATTTGATCCCTAAAAGGATTTAATTGACAAAATTTTAAACAATTGGATAATCAAATTGGTTCACATTGAAAATTATGAACTACATTGACAGTTAGTAAACAATTGAGGGACCAAAATACTGATTTTCTCTATAGGAAATGATACGGAGTAGTTGAATTCCCAAAAAATTATAGGAAAAATGATACTTTTATATCTTGAATATATATGCATATAGTGTTGTTATTATTATTATTATTATTATTATTATTATTATTATTATTATTATTATTATTATTATTATTAATGTATCTACATTAGTCCCTCCAATTATTACAAAAGTTACTATTTTCTCTCTTTTTTTTTGTTAAATTGAGGTTTAGACGGTTAAAAATAAAGACAAAATAAGTATTTCATTTAGTTTTTAAAATACAATTATTGCGTATATGTGAAAAATAAGAATAAATGTTAAAAAAACAGATATTATTTGTAAATATTATAATTATTATAAAAATAATTTTAACTTAATTCTAGAAACGCAATTAAGACTTAAACACAACTAATTAATTACTGTTAAATTTGTGTTTAAGTCTTATTCTGTTACTAGCATTAGCTTAAACACAATAGTGATTTTATTTAGATTTTTGGTTAGTTTTTATGAGGTGAAAGAAAGAGAGTATATGAGAGAGAAAACCCAGAAGGTGAGCGCATGCTTTGTAAAAGATGATTTTTGTGCAGTTTATAAGAGAAAAGAGAGAGAGAGAGAGAGAGAAATCATGTCTACTTGCGTGTTGCGCACCAGCTATGCACGGCGGGCATGCGCACTACAAGCGTGAGGTTATACATAATAGGACTATGTTGTACACCTTTATGCACTCTATAGAAAGTTTTGCATTACTATTAGTAAATGTGTGCATTATGCTATTATGTGGGCAGTGTTGTGGATTAGGTGTTATTATGGGGGCTTAAAAGTTTAGACTTTAGAGTATATGGGTTTAAGTTGTTCAACTATAAAATTTTTTACGCTTTTAATTAGTCATGCTCACGATTCATTTTCAGTTCAAAAATCAGTCAATCTATAACCAGGCCTTCTATAAAGGTTCTACCTAGGGTTCCGAAATCGGCGGTTCGAACCGGATTTTGATTTTTTTTTTCTGTAAATTATATTTTGTAATTTTAAAATCATCCAAATTCAACAATCAATTTTTAATAATAATCTTTTTTTGATTTAAATCGGACTGAAACCTGAGCCAGTTTCGGATAATATGGAACATGACGGTTTCAATTCCAAACCGAGGGAAAAATAAAAATTTTAATTATTATTTAAAATCATTTGTAAACCTTTAATGCACTTTCACAGTAAAAGTTGTGCATTGCTAGTAGTAAATGTGTCCACTTTGTGGACAGTGTTGTGCATTCTATGTAAGTATAACGGTGATCAATTTTGTGTGCGTTGCGGAGGTGGATGCAGATGGTAGATGTAGTATTTGTGCATCAGTGTTATAGTGTCATTAGTGTATCATTATTGTAGTTGTGGTGCATTTTATTGTTAGTTGTGGAGCATTATATTGTCGTTAGGGTTTTTGTCGTGGAGTTTTGTTTTGTAAATTATGGGCAGGGTGTTAATATTAGTGGTGTTAATATTAGTGACGAATTATGTTTTGTTTTGTCGTGGAGTTTTGTTTTGTGAATTATACTGTTTTGTGATTCGCTAAAATCTTGACGGATCCACCAATAACCAAATAAGCCATAAATGTGAACATGTATGTTAGTGTATATTTTGAATATATAAAATAATATATAAAGTAGCATGTAACTATCATAATGTGACAATTTGACAGAGATAATGTCAACACCACCTTAACATATTACCTCAGGCGAGTGTGGAAAGTAGGATGGGAATGAAGGTGCAGGTCGGGAAATATATCCCCTACCTCATTATCATTCCTAATTATCATCAGCACATTCGACCAAAACATTTGAAGTTCAAATCACTCATTTCATCATACTACAATTTTGGTAAATTGTGTTAAATCTTTAGAATTTTAAATTGACACAAAATATTTAACATAATTTCTTTAAAATAATGAGAATACTTTTTAAAAATAATAACAGAACTATTCGTATAATGTGTGGACTATATTTTAGATTGATTTATTATTATTATTTGAATAATAATAATAATAATAATAATAATAATAAAACTGTTCGTATAAGTCGGCACCGCCAGAAAACTGAAATTGTTTAGGTAGGCTGTACTTTAAATATTTATACGACTACAAAATCAATACGAAAGCATGATGGGCCCAGCCACTACTATTTTTGGTAATTTGCTTACTACATTGACGCCATGCACATAACAATCCAATTGTTATACGGTGTACCATAATCCAAAAAGGGCACTGTTATCTTGAAGTAAAGAAACGACGATCGTTAAATTTAACGGCTCAAATCAATTTTTCTTTTTAAATGTACTTTTTGGGAACAAGATGCATTCTCCTCCTACTATTATTGAACTAACCTTACGGTCCAAAATTATGCACCTTAAGTTTCAAGCAAACGCACCATAAGTGTCAAATGATGCACTTTAAAGTGTCAAGCTGATACACCGTAAGTGTTTAATTGATGCATTTTAAGTGTTATGACACACCTTAAATGTTAAAACGGCGCACTTTAAGTGTAGAACTGACACACGTTAAATGTTAAAATGACGCATCTTAAATGTTAAAATGACGCAGCTTAACCTTTGAAAATGTGCATCTTAAGCTTTACAATTACACACCGTAAGCTTTCAATAATATGCAAAATTACCATAATGCCACCATCAATAATATGCAAAATTAACATAAGTTACTTGCACTCAAAGTTCAAGTTATTTATAAAATATGTCATCGCTTTTTTTTTTTTAATTACATTTAATCCGTTGATCTTTTTAAGATAGACTGCTCAGATTAATTCCTATTTCTCTTGCATGCCTGTTCTCACTGGAGTGTTTCCCTATACTTATAAATAATTGGATCAAATTAGAAGTACTCCCCCATGAGGTCCGTCTAAAAATTTAAAAAGTGCAATTGCATTTTTGAAATCAGAGTTGTGCATTTTTCAAATGAGATCCCTCATGAGAACCAAATGACACCGTCGCGGGTGTTTTTTGCCGGAATCTTGCAGGAGATTCGCCGAAGGTTAATTACAGGTCACTAACCGATTTTGGACCTAATTGCTCTAAAATAATGTGTTTAAGAGTTTAATTGCAACTTTTGAAAGTTTAAGTTCCTAATTGACATTTTGAGTAATGCTCAAGGGCCTATTTGACCCTTTTCAAAGCACAATCAATACCGTTATATATATATATATATCATGCTCAAGTGAGAACAGTCGCCCATGAGAGAAATCAGAACCACTCGCAGCTGTCCAGGTGTCCAGATTCAAGGAATCATATGTAATATTAAAAAACGTGGTGAGATTTTTGTAAATAATTCAAACTTTGGAGCAAGTAAAATATGTTACAAGTGCAAGTAATTGGTGTAAGTTTGCAAGTAAAAAGTGCAAGTAAAATCACATACAAGTGCAAGTATTTACGTTGGTAACATTCGTGCACCTAATGATAAAGTCTTTCACATAGATGCACTTAATGGTAACGTCTGGTGCAACTAATTATAACGTTAGATGCACTTAATATTGATGTCCAGTGTACATTTTATTTGCACTTAGGTGCACTATATGAAACTGTTACTTACACTTTTAACATAATTTACTTACACTTCGATATTCAATTATTTACGAAAATGCCGTCGCATTATTTTAAAAATTAGGTGTTTCTAATCCATTAAATTGGGACACATGGACGGTTGTGAGTTATTCTTAGTTCTCTTATGGACTATTCGTTCTCACCTAAACGGGCTCTTATATATATATATATATATATATATATATATATATATATATATATTTGGGCATTTTTAAAAATATATATATTTTTTCGAAAATGATAATCCCTAAACCTTGCTCAAGTAGAGTGTAGTATTTCAACCTTACAAGTTCAAAACACTAGTCTAATCAACTTATTATCAAACATGTTTTTGGCATTTTAAACAAGGTAAAACATTGAAGTGATCAAATTTACTGATTTGTTACCAAAACATCATTTACTAAGCAAGTCCCAAAAATGGCACTTTTAGTTAAAGTTAGATTTTAGAAAAATTGTTTCCCTATCATGACTATCGGAAGTAGCAGTCAGTCAGTCACTAACCATTCCATTTCAATGGAGAAAAAGGCCAAAACTGAAAAACACCTATAATTAGAACTGAATCTATTGTATTCTTGAGATATCAAAAGCATCATTTTCTCTTATTGTTATTATGCATGCATAATGATTATAAAACAATAGATAAATAGAATGACTATAATTTCTAGTTTAACCAGTCCTATTTTACATTTCTACGAGTAGCCGCCATGGTAAATGTAGTCTTAGTCCGTATCAACCTTGGATATACATGAATCTCTCCCCCATACCCCCTTATCAAGTCTGAAGTCGTAATAATACCACGGAAAGAGAAGGTCCAACCAAAAACATTTGTCAAATCCTGCATCTCCTGCTTATCATTTCTCTGCTGCAGCTTCTCTCTCTCTCTCTCTCTCTCTCTCTCTCTATATATATATATATATATATATATATATATATATATATATATATATATATATATTTGTGTTCAAATCACTTAAGTGAGAACCTGCGAACTATTACATGAATGCATACAATCTAATACTCCATGTGCACAATGCACATAATTTACCCGGGAGTAGACTGTTTGCATTCGTGTAGTAAATTGTGTGCATTCATGCATGTTCACAGGTTATCACCTAAGGCATGGTTCTCATTTGATCTTGAATATATATATACACACACACAAACACATGACACATCATAACTCCACTCTCCCCTCACATTGAATATATAGTCCTCCAGCTCATCAACACAACTCTAAAAGCCATCTAGCTTATTGCCTCCGTAACAAAGGACAGAGGGAGCGTGGTGCTACTACATTTTATGGAGATCGTCTCATCTATCATCTATATCCTCTTTCTCTCTGTTCTTCTCTTGTATTGCATATCAAGGAAACAAGCAGCGAAAAGGAAAGAGAACTTAAGGCTGCCGCCGGGTTCAATGGGATGGCCTTATATAGGAGAGACTCTCCAACTCTATTCTCAGGACCCTAACATCTTCTTTTCTAATAAGCAAAAGAGGTCATGTTCTTCTCAACCCAACTTTACTTCGTTCATCTCCTCTTTCAAACATTGTTTTGCATGATAAGAACCGAGAACTGATGCCATGAATGTTCATAACAGATATGGAGATGTATTTAAAACACACATACTTGGATGCCCTTGTGTTATGCTGGCTAGCCCTGAAGCTGCTCGGTTTGTGCTGGTAACTCACTCCAGCTTGTTCAAACCCACATACCCAAAGAGCAAAGAGAAGCTGATTGGCCCTTCTGCACTGTTCTTTCACCAAGGGAATTATCATTCTCAAGTCAGGAAGCTTGTCCAGAGCTCATTGTCACCGGAGGTCCTTCGCAAACTAGTTCCTGATATTGAAGCCATTGCCATTACTTCCCTGGAATCATGGGCCAACAAGCAGATTATTAACACATTCCAGGAGATGAAGAAGGTCAACTTCCTTTTTTCTATTTTACAGTGACACACTACTGCCTTTATATGTGAAAAGACTTGTGCTGTTTTAAAGTGTTTATTGGCATATATAAAAATTATTTAAGTCTGACTCTGCTGTCTTATTCTTTAATATTACATCTACAGATTTGTTTTTAGTAGTAGGTTCAATACAGAGTAACTCAATAATCATCAATGATGGGTCCCTTCTAAAATAATATGTTTTCCTCATGCATGATATGCTACAGTTCTCATTTGAAGTGGGTATACTTGCCATTTTTGGTCATCTGGACAAAAAGTATAGGGATGCTCTGAAGGAGAATTACTGCATAGTAGATAAAGGCTACAATTCTTTCCCCACAAACTTACCAGGAACTGTGTATAACAAGGCCACAATGGTAAGTAAACCTCCCAAACATCAATCTCCAGTAAAGCCCCTCTGCAACTTGCAACTGAGTTTCTCTTTTTATGGACAAATTCTAAAAGGCAAGGAAAAGGCTTAATCAGATTCTCAGTGAGATAATATGCGAAAGGAAGGAGAAGAAAGTCTTGGAGAGGGATCTTTTAGGGCACCTGCTGAACTTCAAAGACGAAAAAGGTCAGGCTCTAAGGGAGGACCAAATAGCAGATAACATCATTGGAGTGCTTTTTGCTGCTCAGGATACAACAGCTAGTGCTTTAACTTGGGTTCTCAAGTATCTCCATGATGACCAGAAACTATTAGAAACTGTAAAGGTAAAATTATTAAATTTCTGATTCAGATTCCATGAATTATTTCTTGATGTTTTGGATTTTTAATCCACCCTTAGTCAATATTGTTAATAACAATAAACAAAATACTTTTTAATTGCAGGCAGAACAAACAGTAATATACAGATCAAACAGTGAAGAGAAGAAATCTTTAAATTGGGCTCAAACAAGAAATATGCCACTAACATATAGGGTATTTACATTCCCTGTTATCAATTTTATAAGATGTACAGTAGTACAGGAAAGTCCTCACATCAACCTAACAATTTGCTGTTGCAGGCCATATTAGAGAGTTTGAGGATGTCAAGCATTATATCTTTCACCTTCAGAGAAGCTGTAGTTGACGTGTTTTATGATGGTAAAAATTGATATAGTGTTATATACAACGACATAGACTTCAAATCAGCTCATATTATTAAAGTTTTAATGCTTTGAGAAGACATTCTTGTAGACATTGAGATCACTAATACTTGAATCACATATTACAGGATATTTTATTCCAAAAGGATGGAAGGTGATGCCATTATTTAGAAACATTCATCATAATCCTGAGTTTTTCACAGACCCTCAGAATTTTGATCCATCTAGGTTCGAGGTATGTAAAGACAAAGATGCAAGCAATTTCTGCTTTCAAATTCTCTACTTTTCCAGAGAGGTAAAGCGAAAGGAGAAAAGAGAGTTTAATGGTTTGTTGTTTCTCTAAAACATTTTGTGGTGGTGGATGGATGCAGGTTGCACCAAAACCCAATACCTATATGCCATTTGGCAATGGTGCACATTCTTGCCCTGGAAATGAGCTTGCCAAACTAGAGATGCTGATTTTAGTTCATCATCTAGTTACCAATTACAGGTAAAATGCCATACAAGCAGGACTATGTTCATTTCATTTGATTAGCTCAAGTTCCCTTTCTGTCAGCAACACCTTAACTTTCTATACAAGTTACTAAGGACTAAGGAGGCAGTATTTATGAAAGACATCAAAGAATGAAACTTCCTTATACAATACATATACTAAGAAATCAAAGTAAAATTTAGCTAGCAGGAGAAAAATAATATTCTGTAGTTTCTTAATGGAGGACTATACCACGTTCCTATAACGAGAATTTAGTAATTAATCATTAAATACCCTTCATCCTTCTTTGCATTCTAAACCCAGAAGACATTAAAAATATTACTGTTAGAGGTTGTCATGTACCAGTCCAAATTCACATCAAGCAAGACTGTTTTGAGCAGTTTCTTCATTTTAGCCATCATCAAGTAACTACAAATTAGCAACCAGCATTTAAATAATTTAACCTAAATACCTAATATATATATATATATAAACACATGTATAGATTTACATCATGCATATAAATATGTATACACACACATATAACATAACTTCTATATTCATCATGACCAAACTATGTTGGTAAGATACAGTACATATACAACACATGAGTGCATGTATATTATGTATAATGTTTTGTAGATTGCAAATATATGCATTTATGTTTGTCTATAATAAGCCATGTATTTGTTCTTTGCGGTTTTTGTTTTGCAGGTGGGAAGCAATTAGTTCCCAAGGTATGATACAGTATAGCCCATTCCCAGTACCTTATCAGGGACTCCCAGCCAGGTTTTGGAAAGAGATCAACAGTCTACAACAGTCTATTTAGCAGGACGTGCCCTCTGATGGAAATAAAAATAAAAATAAATAAATAAATCTGAAGATACCTACAAATTTAGTTAAAGTTGACCTCAACCCTGTAGCTTTTCCCTGGGGTCTACTTTGGTGATATTTTATTTCTGGACATCTCATTAGACAAATTGTACCATTTAACAATATGTATTCAGTAGCTATACTTACTCTTAATCCCAAGTAAATTTTAATTATAATAATAGCAAGGGAAAATTGTACTTTTCGTCTCTAAGTTATAGGGTAATTGTAGAATTCGTCCCTGAGTGTTGGTCAGCTCACTTTTTGTCCTTAAGTTATCATTAGCGTTACACTTTTCGTCCTTTCCTGCACACTTTTCGTCCCTAAATTATACTAAAATTGCAAATTTCGTTCCTATTGTTTTATTAGTAAAGGGACAAAAAATGCAACGTTAATGATAACTTAGTGAGGAATTTTACAATTACCCTATAACTTAGGGACGAAAAGTGCAATTTTCCCTAATAACAACAACAATAATAATAAAGGAGTACCAGAGGAAAATGTTTCCCAACTCTATTCAAATAGCATAGTTTCCCAACTGATTTCAGCTTCATTAATTTTGAACAAGGGACATAGACACCGACCAAATGACCCAATAATAGAATATTATTCAACTGGATGAATTCAGAAAGCAAGACTTGTGAGATGCTTATCAACCAAAATCAACAAGACCTAATGCAATATCTCAATTTTCATTTTTGGAAGCACATCGCTCAGGACTTCACGTGAAGGTAAGCACTAATGGTTTTCAAGCATCCACGTGTCTGTTGTCTACTAGGCTACCAGAAAGGGATGCCCTCATCAAAAGGAAAACCCAAAATAGTTAATGAATTGACAAAGGGTCCCCCATGTCATAGTTCACTAAATAAATAATACCTTGTAACTTTGTAAGCAAGGCACAAACAGGGAAGATATGGACATTTGGGGCAATGTTTCAAGCGAATCCTCTCCCACCAACTTCTAGTCTAGATTATTCCAATAGACTGATACCTGAATATAGATCCATCCTTTTCCTGTTTTCTCTGTTATATGTATCTTTCCTAAAGAAATAAGAACCATCATGGTGATGGAATGACAGAACTACTACTACTAATAATAATACGGAGTAATAATAATAATAATAATAATATTATTATTATTATTATTATTATTAAAAAACTTTTTTTAGACAAGGATCTTATAGTTTTTTATTTTTTTGAATACGGATCTTATAGTTTAGTAGTACTGCAGTAGCATAGTTTTAAGACTATATATAAATGATCTCAGGACATTTCTCTCTCATCAACCAAAAAGAACTATAACAATTAATAATAATAATGAGAGAGTATTAATTCTGCATTTGTTCTACACAGATCATTATCAAATGGTAACAGGCTTAGGTATTGAAAAGACAGAATACTGCAGTTAGTTTGGCAACACAATAAATTTTTTGATATGAAGGCATGGATGTATACTGCCCTCAACAGAATTTGGATTTGATTTGTTCCCTTTATTTATTAAAAAAAAAAAAAAAAAAAAAAAAAAAAAAAAAAAAAAAAAAACCTTAATACAAAATAACAAAATAAGGCTGATGCTAAGAAAGAAAGCATTTTCTTAGTATAAGACTATAAGTTATAAAAATAAGCATTTATCCATCCCTATTAAATATTCTCAAATCCTGCTACAGATATGAGCTCATTGGTATACAGCAATTTAGAACTCTGATTCAAAGAAAATCATCCATACCAAGATCACTATCAAAATATCTCTACCTTAAAACAAATGCTTGCTGGCCTTCCACATGCTACCATATCAGTGTTGCACAAATATATTGTTTTTTTTTTTTTTTTTGAAAACCACAAATCTATTGTTAAAAACTTAATATCCAATATGTCACTGTGTACTCAACTTCAGAATACACAAACCACTGACTCACCATCATCTGATACTTGCCTACCACTCCTTTTCAGTCAAAAATAACTATACTGTAGCCAAGGTAAAGGATCATGCTTAGGGGAAGCTACATATAGAAGCACAATAAAGTGAGAAATCAATTAATATTCCTTAGTTAATAAAAAGATATTTAAATTACTTAGCAAATCAAAGCTTATTGTTTACTGATTAACCAATCCCATGTGCAGATCACTAAATCTTATCATTGAGTTTTATTGTTTAGGAATTTCATTAAATGCATGTGCTTAAGAAATGACTGAAAAGGGCATCACGTAGTGTAATAGAGACATCAAAAAAAATCATTGCCTTCCATCACCCACTGAAAGTAACTGGACTGTCAAGTAAATGTGGTAAGGCTCACTCTATGGAGCATGTGAAAATGACAACACATTTACCAAACTAAAGTGGCATGAACTGTTCAAAAATTCCAAGAGAAGATGCAAATGTTAACCAGTAAAACCTATCTTCTGGAAGGACACTTTTACTTGAATAGATGCTGCAAGCCCTTTTTTGCTGAATCAGTGAAAGTATCTCTATCCTCTTATAAGAGCACACGTAGCTAGAATAATTCAAGTTTCCCTGTCAAACCTTTTCAAGGGCCCTACGTCCTACGTGGTGAGTAAGACTTCGAACATTCAAGAAGGACTCAAGAATATCACAAAAACAATCCATGTTTGGAAAAATGGTTCAGCCAAGGACACTTTTACTACATAACTATATGATAGTTACTGCTCTTGCATTGTTAATTCACTCATTGTCTTGATAGAATATACTAGCATCTCAGCCAGATGGATTTAAAGTGCTAATAGTTTTCAATCACTATAGGAAAGTGGTCCTTCCCCCATTTAAATAGCTGAGGCTATGAACTAGTCATGCGTATTTTATCATTCAGATAGGCATCACTAGGATCTTGACACAAATGTTGCACTTCTAGAGTATCTGAAAATTTTAAATTTGCTTAGAATTGACATCCCACTCCCCAAAAAAAATAAATAAAATATAAAAAATAAATAAAAACAGATTCAAAAGATGGTTGAAGCATAACAAGGTTATCAGCCTATCCTCTTTGATAAATATATATTTTATATCATGTTTATACAAATGCATATTTAATAGAACAGCTAATCCCCTTGTTAGTAAACTGCTCACTCCAACATATTGATGAATCAGATTCTGGGAAAATTTTCATTTCTAATTTGTAAAGAAATTGGACGAATAGACAAAACCAACAGGCAAATACGGCCCAATCTTCAGTTTTGGCCCAAATTCGCAGTGAAACAGTCATGCATAAGTCATACATCAGCCTGAATATCTAAGAAACACAGTTGTTATGGACTTCAGAAGGACTACCACTCAAAATCCAGAAAGTTTTGGATCAAAACGACAAACACCAAATACAATCATAGTATACGAGCCAAATAAACGATTAAACATTGAAACATAAGTATATACGCAAAAAAACACAGACTTATACAGGCGCAAATGCATACAGAAAAACTAAGCCATAAAGAAAGAACCATATGCTGGACATCATTACAGACCTGACGGCGATAAACCGCTTCCAAATTGAGCATTTTGCGACTCCTTGGTCCTGCAAATGAGATATTGAGATTATTCGGAATTTGAGGATTTGTTATTGAATCCTCTTGGTCCAAATCAACACCGCTTTGTAATTGGATGCCCCTCGCACCTTTTACATCGCTTTTTAAAACATATATCATGAGCAAAACAAAAATAAGTGAACTCCTTATATCTTGATTTTAGAGTTAATTCTAACCATATGTTGATTTTTCAAAATTAGTCCCAACTTTTAATTTAGATAATTTAGGTCTCTTGACTTTCAAATTCTTCCCAATATTGATCATTTCGCCAAAGTTTGATTAAGTTGAGGTCAAATGAAGGGATAAAATTGTCCGTTCACATGCTTAGTGTATTATTACTCGTATTTCTCATGTCCTATACGTTGTATATATGAATATAATCTCAGTCGAAGTTTCAATCGAAGTCATTCATCTCAGTCGCTTCGACTGAGATTATATTCATATATATAGCGTATAGGACAAGAGAAATACGAGTAATAATACACTATATAGGTGAATGGACAATTTTACCCCTTCATTTGACCTCAACTTAACCAACATTTGACTAAAGGACCAACATTGGAAAGAATTTGAAAGTCAAGGGACTCAAATTGTTCAAATTAAAAGTCGTGGACTAATTTTGAAAAATCAACATAATTAGAATACCATTGCTGGAATTAACTCCTTGATTTTATTAGAGAAAATTAAAACAAAAATGAGTAAAATATGTGACATATTTTTCCTTGAATAAATCTAAATATTCATATCAATAGAGAATATAAAAGTAAACATGTTTATAATATTACTCTATATGGAGACTATATAATTGACAAACTACCTTATAATATTTGTGTACACCTAACATGTCCTATGTAAAGTTTAATCATAGAGTTTTGTATACATGGACACTTTAACAAGTCACATATCATGATGGCAGGTTGATGGAGTTCTAAAATAAAACAAGCCAACAAAAAACTTATCTAGTTTTATTTTTATAAAATCACATTATATAATTATTATATATGATCACTATTCAAACTAATATTTAAATTTTTTTTTGAGTACAACTAATTTTTAATTTATTATTCATAATAATAAATTTTATCTTAAAGTTAGATTAGAATTATCAAAATGGATCTCAAAAAAAAGAATTATCAAAATGGATTAATCCAAACGAATCAATCCATCCCACCATATAATAAGAATAAGTTAGATTATAGATATTGTAGTTTGTCAAGAGGCGAGACTAAACTGGTTCACATATTCAGAGTTTCGGACAACATGTTTTATTCATTATTAAATTGGCAAAAACTTGTGTGAGACCGTCTCATCGTGAGTCGGGTCGGATCGGGTCGTGAGGTAAATATAACACTTATACGCACAAATGTTATACTTATATGCTCAAATGTAATACTAATTAGGAATAAAAATTTTGTTACTTATAAGGTTAAATGTAATACTTTTATGGGAAAATATAATACTTTTACATTTCGATTTAAAAGTATTATATTTTTTCTCAAAAGTATTATATTTTCCCTTATAAGTAAGGAAAAATTGTCAAAATTACTTATTATGAAAAATGTAACACATTTTCTCTTATAAGTAACAAAAGTTGTATTCCTAATTAGTATTATATTTGAGCATATAAGTATAACATTTGCACATATAAGTGTGACATTTGCATGGTGCTTCGACCCGACCCGACCCACCTCACTAATAAGGATCCGTGAGATCGTCGCACACAAGTGTGACCCTATTAAATTTGTTTAATATTTTAGAATTTACCCAACCTAATGGTGTAGCTCAAGTAGCAAGTGAGTGGGGAGAAATTTCGGGAGAACCCAAGTGATGATTTCCCCTGGGCCAGCTCCCGTGCCTCCCGGAGCGAACATGGATGGACTCCGGACCGTAACACGGACGGAGAGAAAAGACCCTGTAAATTTATCACAAAAAAATATTTTAGAATTTATTTAATTTTATTTAAAAATTTTAACTAAACAAAGACATTGTTGAAATATAGTTGATAAACAAAGAAGTCTTGTAGTTGCAATTTATGTACTACGTACAATATAATTCTTTGACATCTAAAATTACAGTGTTTAGTTGGAGAGAATTACAATTGCACGGAATCGCAATTCAATGACGTGAGAAATGAAAAGAGAGAGATACAATGACGCTACTACCATTGATTATTATTATTATTATTATTATTATTATTATTATTATATAGAGATATTTTAGCCTTTATACCCCTTATTTATTTTTCATTCCCAATAATTTTATTTCTCTCTATCAAATAATGTAATTTAAATTATTATTTTATTATTTTCTAATCAAATTATAATTTTTTTTTCTGTGTTATATGTTAGGGGAATAAAACTTTAAAATCCAAGCTGGCGGGAATGATAATATAGTTTGCGGCGTCACGTTGGGGGTGTATAATTTCCTATTGAGGTCGCTGCGTCAGCCACGTGTATTTTTATTGAGCAGGTTAATGCCTAATTTCCCAAAACTATTGGCGTTGAGCACCCAACCCCGCGCCATTCACATTTCACACACAGCGTCTCCACCTCCACTTTTTTCCACCCTTCTTCTTCTCTCTCTCACTCTTTCAACCCGTCACCGCCATTCCGAACTAGTTTCGCGGAGAATCAGGGCAAATCGTATTATACCGCGATCGATTTTTCTTTCGGGGGGATCGATGCGTATATGCGGATTGATGAGTTGATTGCTGTGTTGACGGATAATTGAGTTCCGAATCCTGTGATGGGATCGATTTTGGCTTACAATGACGCTCCAATTTTGTTACATCTCATCATTGCGATTCTTTTCGCGTTCGTTTGCTTTGCCGCCAGGTTCCTCCTTGACAGATTCATCTTCCGTGTAAGCTTCTTTCTCTGCGTATGTCGTTTAAATACTTAAATCAATTTACGCTGTGTTTGGAAGGAAGGAAAATTCTCTGTATTCTATTTGTTGCCTAACTAGCAGTGCTTAAGGAAGAAAAAAATCTATAATTAACTGTTGCTCTCTTGATGAGTGGTAGTTTCATTCATTTACAGTATTAATTTATTGCTTAGCACTTCTAAGTTGTATCCTTTGTTCTCAATGTTCATCATCATTGTGCATATATGTTGCAAGATCACCATCCCTGTACAAATAAAAACTATACTCATTATTTGTATAATCATACTCAACATAGCAAACGTCATCCTTAACCTTCCGGATGCTTGTAAATTGGAGTTATATTTACCCGAACGAAGGCATTGTTCATTTAAATAACCTAGTTGTAACTTTTAAGACATCATACTCATGTACTCTGAGAGCTGAGGTTGCAAACAAATGAAAATCTAATCAACCAGTTCACATTGCAATGAAAACCTGTTATTAAGTATGGAGTGCTTGATAGGATTTTCTTAACTGTTCAATGAATCATTAATTGTCATTTATCAATGAATCAACAAGTACAATTCTAGCCATCCTGTTGAAGTTTCTATATATTGTGCACATAAGTATGGTCTGTTTGGCAGAAGTGAAGATCTAATGTACAACTAAAAATATTCAAAGTATGTTGATATCTGCTTTAAATCACAATTCACTTTATCTCAATCAGTTTCACTTTTCAGATGTATATGTATTCTCTGCTCTTACAGTTGTTGACATCTTTACCAGAGACTTGCTACTTGGCTCCTGAGAAATGGAGCTACCAATCTAAGGATGAATGAGGCTACACGAGCAAAAGTTGTGAAATTATCTGAATCCATGTGGAAATTTACATACTATGCAACTGTTGAGTTTTGTGTCCTAAGAGCCATCTATGATGAGCCATGGTTCCTCGATACTAGGCAGTATTTCAGAGGCTGGCCAAATCATGAGCTACCGTGAGTATTACCTTTTGCATTCACTTGTATTTTGATTTCATTCGGCAAATCTAACGTATCTTTCTTCTGGATGAGTAGATGATAAATATCTAATGTAATATAATCTCTTATTGCCCAATTAGGACTGGAGTTGCCCTGTGGAGAGAGATTTTTCAATGCATGCATAATTTTCTTGATAGAATGTTTTAACATTTTTATGTCCTATATATGCCTGCAAGAGACCCTTTTGTCGACATGCTCACATATTGATGACTTTGTTGGTTTCTGAGTTGCTGCTTTTTACATCTCAGGCTTGCCATAGCACTTGTATACATGTGTCAATGTGGATTCTATATCTATAGCATTGCTGCCCTTCTCGTCTGGGAAACTCGACGAAAAGATTTTGCTGTTATGATGTCTCATCACATAATCACTGTCATACTGATTTCATACTCATACATTACAAGGTAATTTTCTACTATCCCAACAAGTCTTTTAGCCTCTTTTGTGTTTAGTAGGAATTGCTTATGTTAAAACAGTGTGTGGTCTGTGTTGGTATTTAAGGTTCAAATAAAGCCTACCATCGTTGGCAACGGACCCAATGTAATGTGCTGATCGTCACAGGCAGAAAAAAAAAAAAGACAGAAAATAACACAGAACTGGTCTGGGTTTTCTTGAGGCCCCAGAACTCCCTAATTCCCTTTGCCGGGATAAAATTCTGCTTGCCTTTCATTAGAATTGGTTCCCCTTTTATAGGGTAAAATACAACTCAGAATAGGAAATAAACTAAATAAGCTAACTAGCTAAGTAATATGCTAAAATATTCCAACTTACTAAATAATGAAAGTATCTATAAAATAAGGTAATAAGTTTTCCAAAAACTGAATCCCTTCTAATTGATAATCTTTCCAAATACCCACAGCTTTCCAAATCTTTCCTAGTGGCTTCCTTTCTACCCCAACCTCCCTATTGTTGCCTCATCCTGCTTCTTCTTGGTTCTACGAAAATAATGCTGCCCCCAAAATGCATCAATTTTTCTGTCACTAGGGGGATTATTTCATTGAACAATTATTCCAGGCATCTGTTTCAGGTGTTATTTATCACATTTTGCTTGAGTTCATGTTTTCTGCTGATTTATGTTAGTGCTGCCTGCTTTATGTTAAATGAAGAATGATGAACATCTCCCTAGCTCTTTCTATGATTTTGTTTAAGTTGACTCCTTACTCGATTCACTTCTATAATGTACTGTTTGTCTAAATGGTTGTGAAATCTTTTATGGCTTATCACAAACCTCTTCTGAAGTAACGTATAGAAGAACTCAGATTGATTAACCATCTCTGAGCAAACTATTACCAAGAAGCGAAAGCATCACCTGCTTAAAAAACAGCAAACTGAGACCTCCTATTGCTTGACTAGTACATCAAATGTCAAGAGACTTTGATAGAACGAAGGGAACGTGATCTCTAGATCATGCTGCCTATGGGCTATGGCTAATATGGTTACCACGTGACCTCCTATAATGCCAAGTGGTAACCGAATCATTTACTTTATTGACTCTGATTGAACTAGAACCAGATTTTCTATTAACCACTGCATATGGCTGATATGTTGGACTTAAGTGAAACCCAGAGGTCCTGTACATGGCCAATATATTCTTAAAGGCAAAGTGCACTATCAATCAATTCAATTAGTTAAATCTTTCTAGTCATGAAGAAAAATATCTAAGAGTTGATGCATGGTAGGATGACAATGAAGCTTCCATTTTCACAGGTTCTTTCGAATTGGATCGGTTATTCTTGCACTACATGATGCTAGTGATGTCTTTATGGAAGCTGCTAAAGTGTTCAAATACTCTGAGAAAGAATTTGGTGCCAGCTTATTCTTTGGACTATTTGCAATTTCATGGCTTGTTCTCCGGCTAATTATTTTTCCATTTTGGGTCATAAGATCTTCAAGGTAACTTGTGATATAATTAGTAGTTCTTAACATTCCCCGCCTACCCATCAAGTTTGCACTTCACCTTATGGTTTCCATTTACAGTTATTATCTGATCGAGGTGTTGAGGCTCCCAGAGCCAAGTCATATGCTATTATACTATGTCTTCAATACTATGTTGTTGAGCCTCCTTGTGTTCCACATCTATTGGTGGATTCTCATATGCTCAATGATCAGAAGACAATTGAAAAATAGAGGACAAGTTGGGGAAGATATACGATCTGGTAAGCTTAAATTCGTAAAAGACCAAACAAAATTATTCATTATCAGCTCTTTTGTGAAAATCCATCTATCTCTCCATTGTCATCTTGGTACCTTAAACATTCTCTAGCGGTTGCAACAGTTTGAAGAACCACAATATTGATTCTCCTTTTATGTCCTTTTTACTATTACTGCTGTCTGAACTATAACCGATATATTTTCTAACTAATATATGCAGATTCAGAGGATGAAGACTAGTTGGAAAGATATTCTGACTCCTTACCCTGCATTGTAGCAGCCTTGGAAGATTGGTTTTAGATTGTGTTGTTGTAAGTTTGGCTCTCCATCTGATCTTTTCTAGTTTTCTTTTCAGTTAGACATAGATGACATTTTAATGCTAAACGTTGACAAGTTGTTCCGTGTGTCCTTAGTGTCTGTAACAGGTATAGAAACGGCTAAAAGAATACAGTTGTAGAGTAGATAGAATGGAGCATAATATTTTTTTAAAAAAAAACAAAGAATGGAGCATAATATAATTAATTAATAAATAAATAAAACAAAACATTTGCTCGTGATTGGAGTGCTTACTAATTTGTGGCTCTTGTAAAGCTGCTAGCGTCAGCCATGACCTATGCAACAAGATTGGTGGAGCCGTACATCTGAGGGTACAAATTCAAGCTCGTGGTTTTTTAAATCTTATATCAAATTTATTTCAGTTCAAATGATGCATCTAGCCGTCACCGTCAATTGATATATGATATTATCCTTTAATTTGATGTTAATTGAAATATAGGGAAATTTTTATTAAATATATTTGTTTTCTTTATTTTTCAACTTATTTAATATGGCTAAAATATTCTTAATTTTTACTTTATATAAATAAAAAAAATGGTCAAATAGGTCTTCAAACTTTACTTGAAAAGTCAATTAGGGACTTAAACTTTTAAAGGTGCAATCCTTTAACATGTTATTTTTGTGCATGAAGTCCAAAAATAGGTTAGTGAACAACCGGTCAACCGTCGATTGCATACTAATGTTTTATCAAAATTACTAATTATCTTGATTATAAATGGTTAATCTATATGTGTGTATTTTACGATTGACTTCGGATTTCACATAATTTAAACTTATTTGTATATTGTGACCGATTTCAAAAGTAGGTTTTATTAAAAAGTCACATATGTAGTATTATTTCTTATGTCCTTAGATTTGGGTTGACTCTAATTCATGATATAATTTGTTATCATTGGGTTGTTTGAATCTATACCATTACATATAAATGATTTGAGAAAGAACGAAATTGAGACAAATGATACTTTTTTTAATAAATAAAGAAATTAATTAAAAGTAACCAATCAATTTTTATTTTTTATTTTTTAAAAGGAAGGACAAAAATGAGGAAGGGATGCAAAGGATAATGAGACAATGATAAGTGATAACTGAGTTTGACAGAAGAAAGTGAGCTGTTAGTTTGACGTAGTATGGACAATAGTATGACCAAGTCAACTCTACAATTATACTTCGTTGGGTCGAATGTCTTCGAGATGTTTGTCGTACACGAGGGTTATTGTTGCATAGCTCCAACAGATAAGACTAAAGGCTACTTCTTTTCCATCATTGGACATTTCGACAGGAAAATGGCTGCGGTGTGAAAACATAAATAAAACTTCATGATCTAACCAGCACGATTTTAAAATGTCCATTCCAATATTGATGGAAAAATTGGTATTCTTTTCCATCGATTAAAAGGAAAATAATGAGAAATTAATTAATTAATTAATTAATTTTCTATTAAAATAACATATAATTAAAATTTAAAATCTTATAAATACAAATGTAATCAAAATTCATATGTAATACGAAGTGAATAATTATAGTTAATTTATCACTTATGAAATGAATTGTCGACAATAAGTAGATAGATGTCTATGTCTATCTTATAGTAATATAGTAACTGAAAAATTGATACTTGAATTTTTACTCAAAATTGAATGGGTTAGAGTGTTAGACAATAAATGTGAGATTCTTGATCAAAATGTGAGCTTTAAACTGAATTTGTTGAGGTATTTTTCTCCTGCAAAACTAAAACTTTTGTGGAGTCCACGTGACGGGAGAAGGAAACAAAGCAATCTGAAAAAAATCGTGTGTGAGAAGTGTTGCGCCCAGCGGGGCGCGTAAGTTAGTCTTTTTGTTTGTTTGTTTGTTTTTTTTTTTTTGTCAGATAACAACTTTTTGTTTCTCTTTTCTTTTTTCTTATTCTCTCTTCTACTTGGCTTCTTAAACATTGTGCAAAAAATCAACTAGTGTGGATGTTCTAAGGCTAATTTTACTCTATTTTTAATACTCTAGTAAATTGACATTAGTTTTAGCGATCAATTTTATTTGTTTTATTTAAAAAAAAAAACTTGTCAATGGGGGAAGGACTAGGACTTGGGACCTAATACTCGAAAGGAGGAAGGGGACGACCAACGATGAAGATAGGGGATTCATTAGGAAGGGGGTGAGCTTGAAGGGTCTGATAGGGTCGAGAGGCGGCCTGCTGAGGGCTGATTGTCGATGGGTCGGAGTCCTTTGTGGAACTGTAGTCGGACGGTTGCAGACTGTTTATTGAGGTTATTCAGTGGACTGCTTTGTGGAACAGATTCATGCTATTGAAACAATTAATTACCATGGAGAGGAAAATGGGTTAAGAAAGTCAAAGGAAAGAAGGTGGTCTCACCGACCCAGGAGCCGTAGCCGGGTCAAGGGGTTGAGGCCGAAGGGCGGTGTGGATAAGGCGGCGCAAGAAAGACGGTTTGGGAAATTTCCTAAAGACGATGGTGATTGGGCGTGGATTTCATGCGTGGAATATGGAAAGAAGATCGCCGTGATTTAGAAAGTTAGCCCAAATGTAATATGAAAATAAATCCTAAAACATTTATGGTAGCTAGCTAGGTTACCAAAGGGGAGATATCCTCAATAACTTTATAAATATAGGTGTAAGGCTAAGAAATTCATAATAGTAAAGAGCCTAAACGCTACTCAAATTTCGTACCAAACACTTAGCAATTCTAAGGTAGTGTTAACGTGCTAATCGACCCTATGTAGTTGATAAAACCAACAATCATAATTAGAAGTATAAAAATAAAGGGAAAAATTGATTTGCTTCACATGCAAATAAAAAAGCAAGCCCACAGACTAGCCACGTCGGCCACCGGCCCCGCAGCAGCAAGAACAAGAAAAATGGAATTCCCACGTGCGACGAAACTAAGGTTTCAGTTTGTGAAGCGAAAAAAAATCCGTGTAAAATAAGCGTACATGACCATGAGCTGGCAGTTTCCCCAGCGCAGCATTTCCTGTCCACATATAAATAAGAGACCCTGTTTGACCTCTCGTTGCCATTTCAAAACTCATATCTCTCTCCCAACTCCCAACATCACTTCAAAATTTCTATTTCAGGCGAATCTTTCTATTTCCACATGCAGTGGTCAACCCAGATTCTCCCACCGGAACCATTTTCCAGCGCCGCCAACCGCCCATCACCGCCTCCGCCGCTCACCGGCGCCCACCAAGAGTTCTCCATCATGGTCTCTGCTCTGCAGAATGTCATGAACGGCGGAGATGCCACATCCGATGCGAACTTTGATTCCCGCATATCGACTGCTTGCGAAGGATTTGCAGAGCTGCCGGCGCTAGAGCAGAGGTGTCAGTTGTGCAAATACGATGGATGTTTGGGGTGCAACTTCTTTGCGGCGCCGGACAATATAGCCCGTCAAACGGAGGAGAAGAAGAAGAAGGAGAAGATAAACTCGGTAACTACAAAGAGGAAGAAGAAGAATTACAGGGGAGTGAGGCAGAGGCCGTGGGGTAAATGGGCGGCGGAGATTCGGGACCCGAGAAAGGCGGCGCGAGTTTGGCTCGGAACTTTCAAGACGGCGGAGGAGGCGGCCAGGGCTTACGACAGAGCCGCCATTGAGTTCAGAGGTCCGAGAGCCAAGCTCAATTTCTCATTTGCCGATTACACCAATAATACTTCTACTACTACGGCAATGACGACTTCAAGTACACGTCAGCAACACGTTACAAATCCTTCATCATCATCCACTATCTCCCAACAGCCGCGGCAAGAAGTAGCAGTAGTACAAGAAAACAGTGAAAATGGGACAAATTGGTCGGCTCCCGCGAAAATGGAAGTAGGGAACGGAGACGAGGAGTTTCAAGAATGGATGAAGATGTTGATGGATTTCAATGACGTCTCTTCAGATTACATTCTTCAACTACCTTAAACTTTGAGACGCTACCTAGTTATTTACGGTGGAAGTTAATAATGATTTTATAGGGGCAATCCAACTGAGTTGACCTAAAAATTAACTTGGTAATTATGAGTTTTTAAGTTTGATCTTTTTTTTTTTTTTAATGTTTATTGCTCTTCTTGATTTGAGCTGATAAACTATAAGTAATGTAAGTAAAGTTAGTTTGTTTCTTTGTTTTTCTTTATTCCGAGCACATTTTTAGAATGTGGCGGCGGAATTTTTTGAAAATCAAAGTTAAACTATTTTACTAAAATGAGGATACTATATTTTCTTTAATTAATTGGTTGCTGGAATTTATATTTGTTTATTTGTGTGATGAGTGAGGGTGGGGACTGGGGACTGGGGAAGTGAGGGGTCTTTGCCCTGGCATGTTGGGGTTTGGATCGTTGTCTTTGGTCGGTAGTTGGCCTCTGTCGCTCATTATGTGGAATTTTATTTCTTATTATAAAACTTGAATTAAATAGCGAAATAGATATATTTAATAGAATAACATGTCATTTTCAATGTATTTAACGAATCAAACGTACGTAAGTGTAAAAATAACAAGAGTTTATTACAGTACAAGTTTAGAGAGGACATAAATTCTAACATCATCAAGCAATAAATGATGTATAGTAGAAAAAGTTACTCACACAACATACAAAATTTTGAGAGTGACGACATATCTGACGTCAGTAGTAGTAATAAATGAGTACCAACACAAGTTTGATGATAATAAAACCTTGAGAACATTAAGAGTTTTCATGAAGTGGAAGTATAGACACAATAAGATTTAAGAAGTGACGTAACTAATTGTACGTGTCAGCGTAGTAAGACTTCAACCCAATAAGATTTTCAAAAAGTAGCAAGGCTTCACTAGTAGTAAATTAGGGTTTTTGGAGCAATAATAGAAGTTCTCAAGCAATAAGTGTCATTATTAGTAGCAATAAGATATTACCAACAAGAGTTGCGAGCAAAACAAGTATATATCTAGTAGTAAAACTTTCAAATATCAAGGCTTTCGAAAAGTAGCAAGGTTTATTAGCATAGGACCTAATAAGCAGTAGAAGGTTTAACTTAAAAACATTCTCTATTCTAATAGGCTATGAGGTATCCTTACTGCTAAGCGTAGACATTGGCACTGACTCTTTATACTTCAGTAGGTTGAAAAAATAGTTATGAGCATATACTACATTGTGACAGAGTCAGTAGTACTAAAAAAAAAAAAAGACATTGGCACAAGTATCAAGCTAGGATTATACTTACCAAAACAAGTAAAACTAAATTGAGAGTTGTAAAAGTCATATTTTTAAGACAAGTTGCACACAATAGTTGAACAAAGTCTAAATTTGTCAAATCTTGACAAAACATTTTATTGGCAAGTTGGTGATTCAATTCAAGTTTGTTTTCCTACTATGAAAAAATTTGAAATCAATTTATAAATAGGGAAAATGGCATCTTTAGTCCCTGAGTTATAGGGGTAGTGTAGACTCAGTCCCTGAGTTATGGCTGTATGCGAGTTTAGTCCCTCAGTTATTCGCGAAGTGGCGAGTTTAATCCCTAGCCATTAAATTTGACGAAAAAATTAAAAAATATTCAAAATTTGAGGGATAAAATAGGAAATTCACATTTTATTCTTCTTCTTATATCAAAACCACTTTTACAATATTATTTTTCACTTCTTTTCCTAATTATTTTCAAGATTCTTCAATTTTAAAAGCATTTTAATAACTTTCAAATGACTTGTTAGGAACCTGACTCTCGTATAACACACTTAAAACTTAGCAAAAATAAAGAAATGCATTATCATTGTATTTAGGGGTATGAAACACACTATCCTAACAAGTTTTTATTTTTTTACTAAGCAACAAATGTAATAAAATTAAAACTTTTGTGATAGGATAGTGTGTAAAAAAATCTCAAAAGTTTTAATTTTATTACATTTGTTGCTTAGTAAAAAAATAAAAACTTGTTAGGATAGTGTGTTTCATACGCCTAAATACAATGATAATGCATTTCTTTATTTTTGTTAAGTTTTAAGTGTGTTATACGAGAGTAAGGTTCCTAACAAGTCATTTGAAAGTTATTAAAATGCTTTTAAAAATGAAAAATATTGAAAATAATGTTGTAAAAGTGGTTTTGATATAAGAAGAATAATAAAATGTGAATTTCCTATTTTACCCCTCAAATTTTGAATATTTTTTAATTTTTTCGTCAAATTTAATGGCCAGGGACTAAATTCGCCACTTCGCGAATAACTGAGGGACTAAACTCGCATACAGCCATAACTCAGGGACTGAGTCTACACTACCCCTATAACTCAGGGACTAAAGATGTCATTTTCCCTTATAAATATGAAGAACGTTCGAAAGGAATGCACGAGATACATATATAAGAGAAAATTTCAAGCATTTTATACGCTAATATCCAGACACTAAAGAGACTTTAATAGCTTCAAAGAAGATCAAGAATTTCACAAGTCTTACTTATTACTTGGAGGATATTCAACCTTGGGTGGAAGTTTGTGTAGATCTCTTGTTGGTTGTAGAAAGAGGTTGAATAGCAAGCTTTAAGAAGTTTTGTGAAATTCAAAGCAAACTAAGTGTTGACTATGTGATCAATGCACTTGTTTGGTTTCGCTTGTAATTTATTGGGTGGATAGAATTACTAGTGAATACCTCCTAGAGTATAGGAGAAGAGTTGAGTAAATGAATTACACCATCATTAAATCACTATAAAATTTCTGAGTCATATTTACTTGGGAAAATTGCATTTTTCGTCCCTAAGTTATAAGGTAATTGTAGAATTCGTCCCTAAGTTATGATAATACTCACTTTTCGTCCTTAAGTTCTCATTGGCGTTGCACTTTTCGTCCCTAAGTTATTCAAATTGCAAATTTCGTCCCTAAGTTATCATTGCGTTGCACTTTTTGTCCCTAACTTAAGTTTGCAAACTTCGGTAATTTTCGTTTTAAAAATTTTTTAATCGAACTTTTTCAGTAAACTTTGTTAAAAAAATTGGCACTAAACCGGAAAAGTTCGATTAAAAATTTTTTAAACGAAAATTTACCGAAGTTTGCACACTTATGTTAGGGACAAAAAGTGCAACACAATGATAACTTAGGGACGAAATTTGCTATTTGAATAACCCAGGGACGAAAAGTGCAACGCCAATGAAAACTTAGGGACGAAAAGTGAGTATTACCATAACTTAGGGACGAATTCTGCAATTACCCAATAACTTAGGGACGAAAAATGCAATTTTCCCTATTTACTTTTACACATATTTACCTTATTAGCCTAACTTATATTGGATGCATTGCATTATTGTGTACCACTAATTTTTGAAAATCAAATTTTTGTTGCGTAACGAAGTTTATTAAATTTTCTGTTACATTTATGGATTTTATGTTGTATCCTTGCGTCATCAACAATTGTATCACCCAAAAAAAGAAAAGAAATCAACCCACAGTTGTACTCAAAAAAGAAAAAAAAAATAATAAAAAATCAACCCACAGTTTAGCCACGTTGTCAACCAGCCCCACAGCAGTCAGCAGCAACATTAAAATAAAAGTGAGATACCCACGTGCGACGAAACTAAGGTTTCAGTTTCGGAAGCGAAAAAATCCGTGTAAAACAAGCGTACATGACCATGAGCTGGCACTTTCTGTCCCCTCGGCATTTCCCAATTCCCACCACGTATAAATCTCTTTGCCATTTCAAAGCAATTCACACAAATCATATCCACTTCTCTCAACATCAAACTCCAAATTTTCTATTTTAAGCAAAGCTCTCTCTATTTCAGCATGCAGTGGTCAACCCAGATTCTCCAACCCCAACCATTTTCTCCATCACAGCTCAGCGCCGCCCACCAAGAATTCTCCATCATGGTTTCTGCTCTGCAGAACGTCATGAACGGTGGAGATTCGAATTTTGATTCTCAGCCTCGTTTCTCTTCATTCTCGGCCGCAGAATCTACCACAACCACGTTTACGAGCCCGCAGACGTCATTAGAAGGATTCGCGGAACTGCCGCCATTACAGGACACGTGTCAGCTCTGCAAATACGAGGGGTGTTTGGGGTGCAACTTCTTTGCCGCGCCGGACCGTCAAATGGCGAAGAAGAAGAAGAAAAGCAACGCGGTGGTGATGAAGAGGAAGAAGAAGAAGAATTACAGGGGAGTGAGGCAGAGGCCGTGGGGTAAATGGGCGGCGGAGATTCGGGACCCGAGGAAGGCGGTCCGAGTTTGGCTGGGAACCTTCAAGACGGCCGAGGAGGCGGCGAGGGCTTATGATCGAGCCGCCATTGAGTTCAGAGGCCCGAGAGCCAAGCTCAATTTCGCATTTGCCGATTACACCAACACCACTACCGTGTCAGCGACAACCTTAAAAACAAATACAAAAACACGACAAAAACATGATAAAAGCCCTTCATCATCCTCCTCTGTCTCCGAGCAGCCGCTGCAACAAGTAGTACAAGAAAACAGTGATCACGAGACAAATTGGTCGGCGCCGGCGAGAATGGAACTGCGGAACGGCGACGAGGAGTTTCAAGAATGGATGAGGATGCTGATGGACTTCAATGACGTCTCTTCCGATTACATTCTTCAACTATAATAAACTTTCAGAGGCCATCATTAGGAAATTCAATTGTTTAGATTTTTATTTTTATTTTTTTTAATTTTTACTGTAATAGTCTCATACTCCGTAATTTTTATTCGGAAATTATAAGAATGAAGATTAAAGATACAGATGATAACCCAGCGGGGTAGCTCAAGTGACAAGTGAGCTCTCTTTGTGAAGAGGAATTTCGGGAGAACCTGGGTTCAACGGACGGAGAGAAAGATGATGACACCATTGTCGGGTGGGGAGAAACAATAGGCAAGTGGGGTAGGGGGAAAGGGTTTCCGACCATAAATTACCCACCTTTTATCCCTATGACCTTTGTGGGTCAAAACTTTCCAATTTAGACTCACATGTCCCTATAGGCTATAGCGGATTACAAAGTTGCTGACGTCCGTCATGACGAACGATGAATCCGACAATGCATTAGAGCATCCTTATCATAGTACAAGTTTAGAGATGACATAAATACTATCATCAAGAAATAAATGATGTAAGTAGCAAAAGTTACTCAATAATCAGCACATCAAAAATTTTGTAGGTGACGACATTTCTGACGTCAATAGTAGTAAGAGATGAGTACCAAGGCTTGAGAACATTAAGAGTTTTAATGAAGTGGAAGTCTAGACACAACAAGATTTGAGAAGTGATGTAATTGATTGTGTCAGCGTAATAAGATTTCAACCCAGTAAGATTGTCAAAAAGTAGCAAGGCTTCAATAGTAGAAATTTATGTTTTTGGAGCAATAGAAGTTCTCAAGCAATAAGTGTCTTTGACTCTTTAATTTGGTAACAATAAGACATTACCAACAACAAGCAATAGTTGCGAGCAAAACAAGTATATATCTAGTAGTAAAACTTCCAACTATCATTTAAAAAAAAAAAAAACTTTCAACTATCAAGGCTTTTCTAAGTAGCAATTTTTTTTAGCATAGGACCTAATAAGCAGCAGAAGATTTAACTTTAAAAAAAACAAACATTCTCTATTCTAATAGGATATGAGATATCTTATTGGTAGACGTTGGCACAAATATCAAGTTATGATTATACTTACCAAAACAAGTAAAACTATATTGAGAGTTGTAAAAGTCATATTTTTAGGACAAATTGCATATAACAGTTGGATAAAGTCTACATTTGTCAAATCTTGACAGAACATTTTATTGGCAAGTTGGTGATTCAAATTTGTTTTCCTCCCATGAAAAATTCGAAATCAATCTATAAATATGGAGAATGTACAAAAGGAATGCACGAGATACATATATAAGAAAAAATTTGAATCATTTCATACGCTAATATCCAGAGACTTTAATAGCTTCAAAGAAGATCAAGAATTTCACAAGTCTTAACTAGTTGGAGAATATTCAACCTTGGGTGGAAGTTTGTGTAGATCTCTTGTTGATTGTAGAAAGAGATTGAATATCAAGTTTTAATTTGAGAAGTTTTGTGAAATCTTAAGCAAACTAAGTGTTGACTAAGTGATCAACGCACTTGTTTGATTTCACTTGTGATTTATTGGGTGCAATGAATTACTAGTGAATATCTCCTAGAGTATAGGAGAAGAATTTTGTAAATGAATTACACCATTGAATCACTATAAAATTTCTGAATCATATTTACTTTTACGCATATTTACCTTATTAGCATAACTTATATTGCATTGCATTATTGTGTATGTACCACTAATTTTTGAAAATCAATTTTTTGTTAAGTAACAAACTTTATAAAAATTTCTGTTACTATAAAAAAAAAAATAAAAAAATCAACCCACTGTTTAGCCACGTCGTCAACCAGCCCCACAGCAGTCAACAGCAACATTAAAAAAAAAAAAATGAAATACCCACGTGCGACGAATCTATTTCAGTTTCTGAAGCGAAAAAAATCCGTGTAAAACAAGCGTACGTGACCATGAGCTGGCACTTTCGTCCCCTCAACATTTCCCACCACGTATAAATAAGAGACCCTCTTTCACCTCTCTTTGCCATTTCAAAGCAATTCACACAAATCATATCCACTTCTCTCAACATCACACTCCAAATTTTCTATTTTAAGCAAACCTCTCTCTATTTCAGCATGCAGTGGTCAACCCAGATTCTCCCACCCGAACCATTTTCTCCATCACCGCATCCGCCGCTCACCGCCGCCCACCAAGAATTCTCCGTCATGGTTTCTGCTCTGCAGAACGTCATGAACGGCGGAGATGCGAATTTTGATTCCCAGTCTCGTTTCTCTTCATTCTCCGCCCCAGCATCTACCACAACGAGCCCGCAGACTGCATTCGAAGGATTCGCCGAGCTGCCGCCGTTGCAGGACACGTGTCAGCTCTGCAAATACGAGGGGTGTTTGGGGTGCAACTTCTTTGCCGGGCCGGACGCCCGTCAAATGGCGAAGAAAAAGAAAAGCAACGGGGTGGTGATGAAGAGGAAGAAGAAGAATAATTACAGGGGAGTGAGGCAGAGGCCGTGGGGTAAATGGGCGGCGGAGATTCGAGACCCGAGGAAGGCGGTGCGAGTTTGGCTGGGAACCTTCAAGACGGCCGAGGAGGCGGCCCGGGCTTACGACAGAGCCGCCATTGAGTTCAGAGGCCCGAGAGCCAAGCTCAATTTCTCATTTGCCGATTACACCAACATTACTACCGTGTCAGCGACAACCTTAAAAACAAATACAAAAACACGACAAAAACACGATAAAAGCCCTTCATCATCCTCCTCTGTCTCCCAGCAGCCTCGGCAACAAGTAGTACAAGAAAACAGTGATCACGAGACGAATTGGTCGGCGCCGGCGAAAATGGAAATGAGGAACGGCGACGAGGAGTTTCAAGAATGGATGAGAATGCTGATGGATTTCAATGACGTCTCTTCCGATTACATTCTTCAACTACAATAAACTTTCAAAGGCTATCATTAGGAAATTCAATTGTTTGGATAATGTTCTTTCTTTTTTCTGTAATAATTCCATAATTTTTATTCGGAAATTATAAGAATGAAGATACAGATGATGATACTATTGTCGCGTGGGGAGAATTGGTTGCCGGGGAAACAAGAGACAAGTGGGGTAGGGGGAAAGTGTTTCCGACCATAATTTATCCAACTTTCACCCCAACGACCTCTCTCAATTGTTATACCACGGACCAAAGTTGATATTGTATTTGTAAACTCTAATACAAAAAATTTGTACCTTCAGTTAATATATTACGGAGTATATAACTATTATTAATAATTTTTGTACATGTAAAAACAAATCATTTGATAATTGCTGGCACATAATATGATAGTTACAAGTAAGGAACTGTCAACTGCATGTACATAATGTGCCAACTATAAATACATAATTTGAAAGTTATTTTTGGACCAGAACATACAATGCAAGTTAGACCCCAAGGCCTGGTCCATAGCATAATTATCATAGACCAGGGTTCACACTGCAGTATAGACCTTAGTTCATGTGTTTGTGTTTTGTATTATGACTTTTTATGTCTTACATTACGAAATTATGTACCTTATGAGTATAATTCTGTACCTGGAACAAATTAGTAATTGTGTCTTATGTTATAAATATATGTTGTGTTGTGAAATTTGGTGTCTATGAACACAAATTATGTACATAAATCATATTAGAAAAGTAAATAAATATATAACATGTGTATGTATCTTGTGTTACGATTTTTGTGTCTTATGTTATAAAATTATGTATCTTACGAGTATGAATTATGTACCTTATCTTTTCAATCCAACTATGTCCATAATGTTATGCTATATGTCTTGAGTTGTAATTTTTTTGTGTTTTGTGTTATGAAATTGTATACCTTATAAGTATGGATTATGTAACCCGTTCTTTCAATTCATGATCCATAATACTATGTAGACCCTAATTTTCATGATATAATTGTGATTATAAAAGTTTACAATTCACTTATCAATTATAATTTATTTTTTTTTTGAAAAAAACATGGAAAATTATATCTTATCATCCTCCCTACTTCATTAGGATGATGCAATGCATAATTCTCCCAGCAGCTTTAATTCAACTCTTTGACATTAGTGGGTCAAAATTTTCCAATTTAGACTCCCATGTCCGACCAATGGATTTAGAAAGCTCCCAATGTGGGTCAAGCCAAGCGATACATCCGACCAATCGACAATGCATTATTTAACAAATAATTTGTTGTCTAAATAAAAAATTGATAAAAGTGAATCATAAGTTTGCTCCGGCCAGAGACTATTACTTCCAATTTTGCTATTCTTATTTCTTTTACAGCGGCTTTGATTCGTGAAATAGGTCGGGAATGAAATATCATTATCGATAATAGACCTATTTCACTGTTTGGTTCGTCATTCTATTTCTAGAAATAGCATTTATGAGAATAAGTTATTCCCTTTGCAAGAGGAATAGTCATTCCTAGGGAAATCCCTATGTAACACCCCGTAAATTCGTTCAAGCCGTAAGACCGATAATTTTCCTTGGGCAATTTATTTATTTTAATTGGGCTAGTTCTTCCAATTTCGTACATATATATATATATATATATATATATATATATATATATATATATATATATATACATTTCTTGAGCCTAATTTAATTATTCTAATTGAGAGCCCAATTCTTGAATTTATTCTTGTAAGGGATTTTATTCAATTTGGATCCTTACAATTCTTATAATTAAAGTATCCTTACAATGGCACAATTTCTTAATAATATGTAAGTATAATGTCTTTAAGACATCTTATGCGCTTCTTTATTCTAATGTATATATTTAATTGTAAGGGATGAATTCCTTAGCCCAACTAATTAATTAATCTTGTACATATTATATTCTTGTAAGCAAATATAATATATGAATGAGCCCATTTCTTATTAAATCTTTCACCCTAATATAATATATGTATTGTAGTATATATATTCAAGGCTAAAAATCCCTAAAGGTTTTCACTCCATCTCCTCCCTACACTCACTATTCACGCCATTTCCTCTTCAATTTCCTCCAAATTTGATCTTCATTTCTCCTTCAAGTTTTCAAATCAAGATTGCTCCTTTAGGCTTGTTTAAGTTTGGGTAAGTGCATCTAGCTAAGAATATTCATTGCATCTTATGATTTTAGTGATCTTTATGCATGTTCTTATGTGTTTTCTTTTGGGGTTCTTTGGGTAAAAGATGATCAAGAAGGTGGTGGGGCTTTGTGAGCTTTGTTGAGGCTTGGCTTGGGTGAAAAGAGCTTCTTAAGGTAACCACTATGTCCATCAAAATCTATTTCTACACTCTCATTCTATATGATATTATTTGGTGTTGGAAATCCTGAAATTTTTTGTTTATTAGCCCTATTCTTGGTTGTGTTTTGTTGGATTTTCTTGATCTTGTGTCTTGATCTTGGCCTATTGTTGTTATGATAATTTGTTAGTTGGATTTCCATATTTTTGGCCTCTAATTAGATGAAGTGTTGGTGTATTTTGATCTGATTCTTGCATACTAGAATGATCTTTCGTGTCTGCTTAAATCTGGGAACTGGGGAGAGTGGGACTGACCTTGCGGAGGACCCCCGCGGAATAATGTGACCCGCTGGGGAGTTCCGCAAGGCCAAGGCGGCTGTGTTGGGCGGTGATGGGTGGTCCGCCGAAGGGCTCCGTTCCCTTCGTGCGGAGGAGGCTGGCGGTGGACTGTGTTCCGCCGTTGTGTTCCGCATGGTCTCTAGAAGTTGGATTCCAGAGACTGTTTTTGGTTGTTGTTGTCTGGTTGTTTCCCCTTTGTTCTGAATATTGTTGGAGTGTTTTGTTGGGTATTTTACCATGTCTTTGGAGTATTTATTCATGCCTTTTGTTGGGTATTTATACCACGTCTTTGGAGTATTGATTCATGCCTTTTGGTTCCTCTTTTTGTACTCATGCCTTGTTGATTCCTTGAATTCATTACCTGGGAGTTGATTTGTGTTCATAGATGAGATGAACACTTTGTTTGGTTGTTTTGGGCTGAGTTTGGAGTTTGAGTATGTGGTGGTGGATTCCTTGGTATCTTTTGGAGGTTGTTGAGTGAACTAACTGTGCTACTATTGACTATTGACTTCTGACTTTTGGACTTCGGTCCCTGTGATTGGACTTCGGTCCCTGTGATTGGGTTCATTACCCCTGTGATTGGACTTCGGTCCCTGTGATTGGACTTCGGTCCCTGTGATTGGGTTTTTACCCCTGCGTACCTGACTTCTGACTGGGTTGGGTTTGGTATGATGGTTGGTATGAGGGTTTGGAGGTTGGAGTTGGGAGTTCTTTCTTGGGTTATGTATTCGTGAGTTCCTTGTGTTTATTCGGTTGGTATCTTGTTGTTCTTGGTTATGGTTGGTTGGTTCCTTTATGGTTGTTGTTCAGTTGGTATCTTGTTTATGGATTCGTTGTCTTATGCTATCGTTATTGGATATTGGTTCGTTTGGATGAGTCTTGGTTTATGATTCGTTCAGTTTATCGTTGTTGAGTATCCGTTTTGAACTATTGAACAGTTTGTTGGTGTTTATATTCTATATGGGTGTGTAAACCTATTTACAAGCTTATGTATATCTATACTTCCTTGCGGGTGTGAATGGTGGTTACTTAGCAGTCTTTTGCTAATGGTTCTTTGTGTGTTTTCCAGGTTTGCCTTAAAGTCTATGCGTGAGCGCGATAGTGTACATCTAGCTGAGGATGCGTAGACTAGACTTTATGTTTTTAGACTTGTGTTTCGGGCCTGTGTGCCACTTTGAGATTTCATATACTCTTGACTAGTTGATGGGATGCTTTGAGACATGACTTGAGGATTTTATCTATGCAGTTATCTTTCTTTGGTTAGCATGTGCATCTAGGCCGTGTTTATCTTACCTAGATGTGGCATGATGCCCCCTTAAGTTTTAAATTCGCTTCCGCTATGTTATGTTTTTGGTTGAGATAGGCAGCTGTTGTGTTAAGTTTTATCTATCTCACATTGTGTAAGGTTGGGGTGTCACACCCTAGTATTAGCTATTTCAAAGTATTTGAGAATAACTTTTAAAATGACGAAAAAAGATACGAAACATCTCGTAGATTTACCAAAAAAAAAAAAATTAATGAGATATATAAGAGTGAGAATAGGTCAGACCTTGTGAAGACCTATTTCATGACCTAATTAAACCTAGCTCGTCCAGTAATTAAACTTTTTTTGAATACAACTGACCCTATTACATTGGGGTATGTGTTCATCTATACTTTTCTCAACCTATTGAAGCACAAAGAGTCAATTTCGAGATCTCCTCCACTGAGACTCGAACTCATGACCTCCCATCTAAGGGTGGCCACTACATGCCAATTGAGCACAAGGTGCTTGGCAAGCTCAGGCTTAAACTAATTTCAAATATTAAACTAAACAGACTAGGTTATCCTTGCGCCATCAACAATATAATTGTATCATTATAATAAAAAATAAATAAATAAATAAAATCAACCCACAGTTTAGCCACGTCGTCAAGCAGTCCCACAGGCCACAGCAGTCAGCAGCAACGTAATAAAAGTGAAATACCCACGTGCGACGAAACTAATAAGGTTTCAGTTTCTGAAGCGAAAAAATCCGTGTAAAACAAGCGTACATGACCATGAGCTGGCACTTTCGTCCCCTCAGTATAAATAAGAGACCCTCTTTCACCTCTTTTTGCCATTTCAGAGTAATTCAAACAAATCATATCCACTTCTCTCAACATCACACTTTGAAATTTTCCATTTTAAGCAAATCTTTCTACTTCTTCATGCAATGGTCAACCCAGATTCTCCCACCGGAACCATTTTCCACCGCCACCAACTGCCCATCACCGCTCAGCGCCGCCCACCAAGAATTCTCCACCATGGTTTCTGCTCTGCAGAACGTCATGAACGGCGGAGATGCGAATTTTGATTCCCAGTCTCATTTTTCTTCATTCTCGGCCGCAGCATCTACCACAACGACTTTGACGAGCCCGCAGACGGCATTCGAAGGATTCGCGGAGCTGCCGCCATTACAGGACACGTGTCAGCTCTGCAAATACGAGGGGTGTTTGGGGTGCAACTTCTTTGCCGCGCCGGACGCCCTTCAAATGGCGAAGAAGAAGAAAAGCAACGCGGTGGTGATGAAGAGGAAGAAGAAGAATAATTACAGGGGAGTGAGGCAGAGGCCGTGGGGTAAATGGGCGGCGGAGATTCGAGACCCGAGGAAGGCGGTCCGAGTTTGGCTGGGAACCTTCAAGACGGCCGAGGAGGCGGCCCGGGCTTACGATAGAGCCGCCATTGAGTTCAGAGGCCCGAGAGCCAAGCTCAATTTCTCATTTTCCGATTACACCAACATTACTACCATGCCAGCGACTATGACCTCAAAAACAAGACAAAAACACGATAAAAGCCCTTCATCATCCTCCTCTGTCTCCCAGCAGCCGCGGCAACAAGTAGTACAAGAAAACAGTGATCACAACACAAATTGGTCGGCGCCGGCGAAAATGGAAATGAGGAACGGGGACGAGGAGTTTCAAGAATGGATGAGGATGCTGATGGATTTCAACGACGTCTCTTCCGATTACATTCTTCAACTATAGTAAACTTTCAGAGGCAATCATTAGGAAATTCAATTGTTTAGATAATATGTATTTTTTTCTGTAATAGTTTCATAATTTTTATTCGGAAATTATAAGAATGAAGATACTTAGATACATGATGACCATTGTCGGGTGGGGAGAAACAAGAGACAAGTGGGGTAGGGGGAAATGGTTTCCGACCATAACCGTTCATACCTATGACCTTTGTGGGTCAAAACTTTCCAATTTAGACTCACATGTCCCTATAGGCTATAGCGGAGTAGAAAGTTGCTGACGTACGTCATGACGAACGATGAATCCGACAATGCATTATTATGTTTTTTTTTGAAAACAGACAATGCATTATTTAAGAAAGGATAGTGTTACCCTACATCAAAATTTCACCAAAAATTTTAAAGTATACGGAATAATTTGTATTTATTTTTAATAAATAGATTTATTTTTTTAATGTGAGATGGACTTAATTAATTCTTGATAACTAATAGGGAGTATTTTTTTTTTTAAATATTATTGATAGTGAATGCCTTTTGTATCATTCTTTAAGAAATATTTAGTTGACTAAATAAAAAATTAACAAGTAAAAGTGAAGTAAAGTTCGTGTCGAAAGTTTTTAAAAAAAGGTGAAATAAAATTTTCCTCCGTCAAAAGAAATTAGCTGTAACTTTCAATTTTCAATATTTTTCTCAATCTAAAATTCATTTTTGAGATAGGCCAAATAACTCAAAATAAGTTATAAAATTTTGTTTTGCTAATAAAGGTAAGATGCATGTAGAGTTGAAATCCAACCAATTACTAAAATAAGGTATAAATTTGACCTTGTTTTAGGTACTATTATACAACTATTTAGGGACATGTAAATCAATTGAGACACGTTCGATAATTTACTTCAACTCCTCCACTAATCTTTAGACCACGAGTTGTACGAGGTCTTGAAACTTGAGGTGCAAACTCAATTCTGAAATAGAACTAATTATATATTAATGAATATTGATGGATGGGGTATTGAGGCACAGTCGGTCGGTCACAGACTGGTCAATCAGTCTTTGTTATTGGTTACTGGTTGAACCCTTGAACCTCGACTATGGTGTTATTTGGGTGTCACGAGGGACTAGCAGGTTATGTAAATAAAGCGTGGCTCACAACCCACGAATTCAATTTGGATCGGAGTAAATTAAATCACCTTGTATTAATTTGTTTTTTTGATAGGATTCTAAGTGCAATCAGGTATCCTAATGTGAGAGATCTTAGAAAATAGTATTTATTTTTTGACACAAATTATGTACATAAATCATATTTAAAAAGTAAGTAAATAGATACATGTGTATGTATATTTGTGTTAGTTATGAAATTTTGTACCATACGTGTATGAATTTCTGTATCTTATCTTTTTAATCCAGCTGGGTCTATAATGTTGTGTTATATGTCTTGTATTGTGATTTTTTGTGTTTTGTGTTATTAAATTATGTTCCTTGTGAGTTGTGTGAGTATGAATTATGTACTTCGTTATTTTAATCTATGGTCCATAATACTATGTGAACCCCAGCCCATGATATAAATTGCCATTATCGAAGATTACAATTCACTTATTAATTATAATTAAAAAGAGACATGGAAAATTATGTCATCTTATCATCCTCCCCACTTCAGGATTAGGATGATGCATAATTCTCCCAGCAGCTTTCAACCCTTTGACTTTAGTGGGTCAAAATTTTCCAAGTTAGACTCCCATGTTCCACCGAGGTACCAATGGATTATAAACTAGAAAGCTCCCAATGTCGGTCAAGCCAAGCGATACACCCGACAAATCGACAATGCATTATTATTTAAAGAAATAATTTGTTGTCTAAATATAAAAAATGGAATAAAAGTGAATCAAAAGTTTGCTCCGGCCAGAGACTATTACTTCCAATTTTGCTGTTCTTTTTTCTTCTAATATATATATTCAACATACAATTTAACACCTTATCTTATAAAACTATATATTGATGTAACATTCCTATTGATGAGTGTTCTCCAACCTATTTGTCTTTCAACTTTTTTTTTTTTTTTAAATTCATCAGGTCTTTTCCGTACACAGGAGTTCAGGAGAATTGTCACTTGTGAGAATTGAACTCAGGTTCTCTCCCAAAATTCTTTCTTACAAAGATAATTCACTTGCCCTTTGAGCTACCCATTGAGTTATCTGTCTTCAAGTCAACCTTGTGCATCTTCTCCTTAGACACAACCTCAAGGGGCTATTTAGCATCTTTTTATTTACCTTACTCTAAAAAGTCTCTTGAAGCAAATATGTTGTGTTTTTCATTAGCCACATAGTTGTTTTAAATTTATGTTAGAATAACATTAATAAAAACTAATGGGTGGAGAACAAATAGTGATTAATTACAAATTTAGTGATATGACAATTTGAAGGCGATAAAGAAATTTCATATGGAGCTCTACAACATGTACTACTTATTTCTACTCTCATTTTTACTAACTGATATGACAATTGATGATTAGTTATCTTCACTCTATGGGTCTCAATAAAAATGCCAACATTAAAATTATATTTTGTAAGAGGAAATAAAAGTCGGGAGTAAAATTTTAGACTATGAGTAGTATTTTCCTTTCATATGTGTGAATAAGTTTATTGGGTCATCTGCATTTTCTTTATTTCTTTTTGGAAAAAGGGTCAAATAAGCCTATGAACAATACTTGAAAAGTCAATTAGGCCTTTAAACATTTAAAAAGTGTAATTAGACTCTTTAACATGTTAAATTGGGACAAAAAACCCAAAAAACAATAAATAGCAGGTCATTTACTGTTCCGGAGAAAATCTGACAGACGCCAAAGGAAGGCGACCATTTACTGATTTTTAGACTTCTGTGTCCCAATTTAACATGTTAAAGGGTTCAATTGTACTTTTTAAATGTTTAGGTACATACTTGACTTTTCAGGTATTGTTTAGAGGCTTATTTGACCTTTTTTCCTTCTTTTTTTTTTTTGACTTTTTGATTCTTTAAATTCTCCAAAAAAAAAAATTGTAATAGTATATTATATTTTGAGAGTGAATAGAATTAATGAGATATAGAAAAAATATCAATAAATTTTACGTATACTAATATAATAGTGGAGTCTAGTGTTAAAATCATAAAATGTATTATGCCATATTTGATAACATAGTTAGTTATCAGTCAATTTTGACTTGTTTGACTTGATTAAATAGTCATGAGTGTTTGGTTAATCAATTTTTTTTGTAACAATTTATTGTTCCAAAATGTTAAAATTTAAAAAGTTACTCAAAATGTTAATTTTTTTAAAAAATAAATTATATTTTTAAAGGTTATTTTACATTTAACCAGTTAACAACTAATTTACCAACTATTTACCATATACCCCTTAATATAATTATACATCTAATTATCGAACATTTTTCTATAACCATGCGTAAACCAATAGCATAAAACTTTACGCGGAAAAAGGCAAGTAACTAAGGGTGTGTTTGGAAACCCGGAAAATGACTTCTGGAAGTCATTTTCCGAGTTTTCAGTGTTTGGCAAGTTATGGAAAATGAAGTCAAAGGAAAATGGATTCCGGGTCAAAGGAAAATGACCCCATTTTGGGGAAAATGACTTCCCCCAAAAAAAGGGGAAGTCATTTTCCGCCTCATCTCTCGCTGCCCTCTCTTGTCCTCACTGCCGCCGCTCTCCATCTTCCTCATCTTCCTCATCTTCCAAGCTTTGCCATCTTCCTCATCTTCCTCCATTCACGCTGAGAAACCGGTCGAGAAACCGTCCTCGACCGTGACTGGTTTCTCGCTGTCGAGAAACCAGTCACGGACGGACTGGTTTCTCGCCAGTCACGGACTGGTTTCTCAAGCGAGAAACCAGTCCGTGATTGGTTTCTCAAGCGAGAAACCAGTCACGGACTGGTTTCTCGGAAGCGAGAAACCAGTCCGTTGTGATGTTTGTTATTTTGTTGTGATGTTTGTTTTGTTCTGTTCATTTTCCGACCTATTTTCTGGAAAATGAACCAAACACACAAAGACAGTTTTCTGCTCTGCAGCCAAACACAAGAAAGGAAAATGATTTCTGGAAAATGAGTCATTTTCCAGAATTCATTTTCCAGAAGTCATTTTCCTGCGTTCCAAACACACCCTAAAGTATGGGTGGGAAGAAAAAGAAAAGGCGCTCCAGCTTTACTTAACCCCGAAGCTTGACGTGTCGGCGTTAGATCTACGCCAACTGGGTAACCGGTAAATTACGTGTCACCTGCCGGATATAACTATTAACTAACCGTTCCAGAATCACCATTTCCAAATTCCAAATTTCCAACGATCAATCGCCCCCAAATTTCCTTTCTCTGTAACCTACACAATCTTGATTTTGCTCTCATCTACTGGAGTTGATTTTCTCCTGCTCGGAAGGAAACGAGAATGGGAGCTTCACATAGTCGCGAAGGTCTCGAACTCTCTGACGAATCGGACTACGATGAGGAGGAGGAGGAGGAGAGCGGAAGCGAAGAGCAGTACGGAGACGCGGCGAGGACTCCTCCACAGGTCAGTCGTAAAACCCTAGACGAGGTTGATGCAAAGTTGGAAGCTTTGAAGCTAAAATACCCTTCAGCCGAACGATCTAGCACTAGCAAAAACGCCGTCAAACTATACTTACATGTCGGCGGTAACACGCCTAAAGCAAAATGGGTTGTTAGTGAAAAGCTCACCAGCTACGAATTTGTGAAAAGTTCGAAAATTGGCTGCAATGAAGAGGAGGAGGAGGAGGAGGGATTTTGGGTTTTGAAGGTGGGGAAGAAGATTTCCACTAGAGTTTCCACTAATATGCAGCTGAAGATGTTTGGAGAGCAAAGGAGGGTTGATTTCGTGGATAATGGAGTTTGGGCGATGAAATTTTTAGCAGATGAGGAGTACCGGAATTTCATCACCAAGTTCCAGGACTGTTTGTTTGAAAATGTGTATGGGATTAGGGCAACGGAGGAGAACAAAATTAAGATTTATGGAAAAGATTTTATTGGGTGGTTGAGGCCAGAGGAAGCAGATGATATGATGTGGGAGGATGCTGATGAAGGGGTTTGGGAGACTCCTGGGAAAACCCCAGTGAGGGATAATCAAGACTTGTTGGAGGAGTTTGAGGAGGCCTCAGCTGGTGGGGGGATACAGAGCCTAGCCTTGGGGGCTTTGGACAATAGCTTTCTTGTGGATGAGTCAGGGGTTCAAGTTGTGAAGAATTTCAGCCATGGAATCCATGGAAAAGGTGTATATGTGAAGTTTGAAGATAGAGGTAGGAGGGATAGTGTGACACCCAAGAAGGCGCTTTTGATGCGAGGCGAGACGAATATGATGTTAATGAGTCCTTTAAACCAAGGGAAGCCTCATTCTACAGGCCTCCATCAATTAGACATTGAGACTGGGAAAATTGTTAGTGAGTGGAAGTTTGAGAAGGATGGGACTGAGATAACAATGAGGGATATTACAAATGATACAAAGGGATCTCAGTTGGATCCTTCTGAATCAACCTTCTTGGGACTGGATGACTGTAGGCTTTGTCAATGGGATATGCGTGATAAGAAAGGAATGGTGCAAACACTAGCTAATACGAGTTCGCCCGTGTTGCATTGGACACAGGGACACCAATTTTCTAGGGGAACAAATTTTCAATGTTTTGCATCTACAGGGGATGGATCCATTGTTGTTGGGTCAATCGATGGAAAGATTCGTTTGTATTCTAAGACTTCAATGAGACAGGCAAAGACTGCTTTTCCTGGGCTTGGTTCACCTATTACTCATGTGGATGTTACCTATGATGGTAAGTGGATTTTGGGAACCACAGATACATATTTGATCCTAATATGTACTTTGTTCACTGATAAGGATGGAAAAACAAAAACTGGATTTTCTGGTCGGATGGGGAATAAAATCCCGGCTCCAAGATTATTGAAGCTGACTCCTGTGGATGCACATATGGCTGGACAAGATAACAAGTTCCATGGTGGACACTTCTCTTGGGTAAGCTACTCATCTTTGGCTTCACACTCTTGATTATTGCAGTTAATTAGTTTAAAAACTGAGCCTACTTGATATGTACTTGGATAAAGTGGTTATCTGCAACTATTGCCAGAATGTCCTACTTGCAAAAAAGTTTACAGATGATCGTAAGGCAATTTGGCTATCAGCTCATAAGTGCTGTTAATTTTATAAATAAAAATTATGAGCGCTCAATTCAGTAATTTTATTTATTATTTGGAAAGACTAGTGGTTGAAGTGCTTGCAGTTAGTAGCAATTAATCTTACAGAAAGAATTAGGAAAACATTACTACATGAAGGTATAATCTATCTATAGGATTTTAGACTTCTAGTAAGTTTTTTTTTTCTTTTTGGATAAGTTTCTTTTCAAAAGTTGCAATTAATCTTTGCCTTTTTGGGAATAGTTATCTATTGGGATTATTTAGCTATCTATATACTGGTCCAAAAATGGTATGATCTTTTACAATATTGTTTTAGTATCAAGTGAAGTTTCTCCTTTAGATAAGCAGTGAATCTTATAGAGTAGGAGAGTGCATTTGAACTGTTTTTTCAACACCCTCATTTCACAAGGCCGAGTAATATCATAATTTGGTCTTGTCAATGTTGTATAGTTATTTCCTTCATGTGTCTTTATCTGATGATTGAGCCATGAATGTTAACGTTGTATGTTGTGGTGCCTTCTAGTGACATTGCATGGAATAGAGCTCAACAGACCTGATAAATTTTGTGTATTACTTTTCAGGTAACTGAAAGTGGAAAACAAGAGCGCCACTTGGTTGCAACAGTCGGTAAATTTAGCGTGGTATGGAATTTCCAGCAGGTGAAAGATAGCGCCCATGACTGCTATAAGAACCAGCAAGGGCTCAAGAGTTGCTATTGTTACAAGATAGTATTGAAGGAAGAATCCATCGTTGAGAGTCGGTTCATGCATGATAAATTTGCAATCAGCAACTCCCCAGATGCTCCATTGGTTGTGGCAACCCCTATGAAGGTTACTTCCTTCAGCATGCCTCACAAGAAGTGAAAACACTTGGATTTAGTTGCAAATAGATTGTTTGTTGTCTTGTGTATTGAGTTTGGTATGCTATTCTGATTTGTTTATACTTATAGGATTTATAGCTCCCTGTAATCTGTAATGGTCCCCTTCACCACTTCTGTGGAGGGGCCAACCCTACCATTACTGTACACATGACAGAAATGTGATTGGTTGTTTCATGTTTGTTAATTATTGTTAGATATTTATGAGCTTTATTTCATGTTTGTCAACTTTTAATGAGAATGTTGAACAGGTAGAAATGGTTCTCCATTGATGAAACCTGCGGATGAACATATTGGGTTTCTGGGTTCTTGAAGAAAACATAGTAGGAACATAAATACTATTCCAACAATTCTGCAATGACAAGACTGTCTTGAACTATAAGATACATAACAAATGTGTATGGTTCCTCAGTGTGGTTCAATTGTTCAAATTTAATCCAACAAGACAAGCATAATACAAAGGCTTTCATTAGTCAAAGCCAATAATGACAATAAGGAAAACTACATTCATTATGCAACCTCTGAAATGTAGTAAATCTTCTGCCACACCCTTAACCAAAGACAGCAAGTACTTGAAACATTGTGCAGATTGAAGACCATGTCATTGCTCACAAGGCATCTCGAACAGCGATTCTGCAGGTTATTGCATCTGATAATGACGATATCTCAAGCTCCAAGTTTGATATCTTGTAGTGCTGGTGAATATGAAATGTCAACATAATTGTGGTTTATAACTTGAAAGATACAGCAAATAATGCTCATTCGAGGACGAAAGTTTGATGTAATTCATGCTTAAAACATTTAGATGGTTAGAAGGGGAAAAAAGCAACACAAAACCTTTTGAATCTGGGCATGGCTGGCTCTTTGTTCTAATTCCTTCAGGTCAATCTGTGTACCTTTGATCAGTTTCTCTATGGCTGCAATCTGGACAGGGAAAGCAGATGAAGCAAAAGCCTTAGGATTAAAGTTCATTTTTTGACATAATTCTTCCATTCCTAATTTGTATGGTATAGTTCAACTGTGTGCGGTGACTAACACAATGAAATATTTCCTTAGTATTAGTGTCTTAGCCAAAAGAAACAGGTGATTTTTACTCTTTAGAGAGGAATTTCATATGATAAAGGTCTAAAGTTGGGAATTTAGGTCATAGCGTTTTGGAGCAGAGCTCAATCTTTAGTAACCTTGGCATGAAAGATGCACCAGATAGTGTCTTACCTCATCAGTTGAAGCACCAAAGCGAGCCACAAGGACGTAAGTTGTGTCGTCTGAGATGCCACATCTTTTTAAGGATTCTGATATCTTATAGAACCAGAAGTGTACAAGTCAATGAACCAGGCAAGGAAACTATTCCATAAAACTTCGTGTTTAAAACTTTCTTACATGCTTAGAGCCCGAGTAATTATAAACAAGTTCAGAATGGAGAGTTCGTGTGGTGAGAGACTCCCTTGATTTAGCTAGAAGTGTCTTATGTGCAGCTGCTAAAACAGGAAAAACATCTGGAATCTGTTCATGTTCAAAGTGATCAGATCCCAGAGGGTAAAACTCAAACAGCAGAGACAAAAATACAGTATGTTAAATTAAATAACAAATCAGAATGAAGAGGTGCTCACAAGTGATGCATTTAATAGTGCCACTTCTGGCTCTAATTTTCCAGCTTGCATAGAATCCAGTAGTTCTCTGGTAAAGAATAATACAGTATATTATAACTTGAAACTTTTTGTGAAATTTGTAATTTGGTACTACATAGAAGTTGATGCCAAGCCATCTGTGCATTCTGGACTCCATCAGTTTTTGTGCCAAATAAAAAAAAATGTGAGTATATGTGGCTCAGTTAAAACTATGTTGGATTCTTCACCAGCCAATGTTACTATGTAATGGTTTTAGGCATCCTCAGTATCCTATGTTTCCGCTTAACTTTTTACAATTACATAAAGCTGTTACTTGCTGGCTACAATCACACCCCACTGCAACGAGAACAAGTTCATACAATTTTCCAAAGAGCAAAAGGTTGATTACTGATTTCTTAGTGACACACTTGGCATAGAAACTTACAGGCAAGTTGCAGTTTCTAAGCCTAAAGTTCAAACTTTCAAATGTGCTTTTTCACTTTTTTATCTCATTGAATTCTATGAGTTAATAGTGCTAGTAGAATTTAGGAATTACTTGTTCAGTTCAGTGGCATTTTTTCATTTGTTTGAGAATTCATGTAATAGATGCCATCTACAGCTCCAAAGCTCAATTGTATCAATAACAGCCAAGAATAAATCCTAAGCAAAATAAGAAACACAACCATAGGAGCTCAAGGAAGCATTTATTTATAGAAAGCAAATATTCTTCTTTGGAAATTGGAAACCAAGTCATCGTAACCAGAGGAAAACAATAACCAAAAGGGTAAATGGTAAGAAGTGTTTAATGTAGTGTAGCTTTTTCTGTGAAATGATTGCACAACCATGTTGGTATGACAGCTAGGGTGTACAAACAAATCCGAGAGCCAACAAACCAATCTGACCTATAGGGTAGAATCTGAATGTCAATTTGTTTTTGGACCCATATATCTAAAAACTAATTTTTTTTTTTTTAGTTTGTACATTAGAAAAACTGCAAACCCAATTCAAAAACTAGTAACAAATTTGTAATGTTCAAGGAACTGAAAACTGATTGATTCAAACCAAAAGGGTTCTGTTTGGTTTTGGTTTGCATTGCTACAATACGATTGGTGTTGGTTCCAAAAAAAAAAAAACAAAATATGCGCACACACACTCCAATCCAATTATCCAAAAACAACCTGTCACAGTGCAAGGGAAAAAAAATGCAATCTTTCATCAAAGTTGTAAACCAACTACACGGTTAATCCACCAAAAGTTACCAAAGTTCAGAATATCTGAAAATAACTTGGAATTGGAAACGAAAAGACAGAGAATTAGCGTAAATAGCAGTTAATTTTTATCAGCTCTTCAGGATGTGTACTTGAGAAGAAAGAGAGATACTTAGAATTGGAGACGTCGGTGAAGAGGGCAAGAGAAATGGTGCTTCCGCTGACTTCAAAAGTCTCCATTGCCGGCAGAATTTTCTATCTTGAACGAAAACGAACTGTTACGGGGCTGTAGAGGTGGGAGGGAAATGGAAGAGGTTTTGGAGCTAGGGTTTTATGGCCGTTACCCGATTAACTACTCGTAGCGGGTAATGGTAATTGCAATTTATATCATACACGTGGGTCAACATATCATTATGAATCAGGTTAATGACTGAAATGAGATGAAAAATAAGGCAGCGGACAAAAATATGACGATTTTAAAAGCTGAACAAAAATAAGAAAAGAGCATTTGAGACCTGCGTTTGAGGTCAGAAATGCAAGTCTCAAATGCGTTTGTTATTTTGTTTTTCAATCGTTGGGGACTTGCGTTCTTCATAAATAAATAAAAACAAACAAAAAAATCTCATTCTCCGGTCGCAAGAAAAGGCGACCAGAGTTTGGTCGCTTTCTCCCTCGCCTGAGACTTACGTTTGTGGTCAACGATTGAAAAAATAATAATAATAACAAACGCATTTTGACCTCAAATGCAAGTCCCAAAATGCTCTTTTTTCATTTTGTCAAACTTTTTAAATCGTCATAATTTTGTCCACTCTCCTACTTTTTGTCCCATTTTAGTCATTAACCCTTATGAACCCGGGATCGAAATAAAGAGAGAAAAAATTTCATAATGCAAAAACAAAAAAATCACAACACAAGACATATATACATGTTATATATTTACTTATTTTTCAAATGTGATTTAGGTACATAATTTGAGTTCATAATCACAAAATTTAACAACACAAGGCACAACAAATTAGAATATAAGACACAATTACTAATTTGTTTAAGTAAATAATTTCATAACACAAGACACATGGTGAACTCTGATCCACAGTATAATGTACATAATTATATAATTTTAGTTAACAAATTGTGTATATTTAGTAATTTAATGTACATAATTTGTTAGCTAAAAATATATAATATGTTAGCTGTATATACATCACTCGAATTAAAGACTATAATATTTATGGTGAACTCTGATTCACAATATAACGGTTGAATTAGTAGATAGATGAGTATGGTCCAAGTTATTGGGCTATAGCGAGTGACAAATGTTTAGGTTTGATGTAAAGGGTTATGACTTATGAGCGAGTGATTGGTAAAGGTTGAACATTTGATGGGGTATGAATGGATTAGTTGAAAAAATAAAGAGAGGGAATTAATGATTAGTTGGATGAAGGTTGTAACTGATCAGTTATAAATAGTTGATTAATGTCACAGGAGCATTACACTTGAGTATCCTTCAGAAGATGTCGACTGACGAACCAGTGGTATTAAGAATATGAAAACGTAGTAACCTGAAGGTTGTAAAGATTGTGATTGAGTGGAAGAGACTCATTTATTATTAATTAAATATCAAATGTATCAATTATTGTGTCTGCTGATGAAAATTCTATTTACATTCAAAAAAAATATATGAAAATGTAGTGAGGGCATAAATCAATTAATGCAATTAACAATAAAAAAAAACTATAAACAACTTAATATTAATGTGTGAAAATTATTATTCACCGATCTTTTCCTCTCATTTTGTTATTTCGATTTGATATCTAATTCATACATGTATTCCTAGTGTTAGACTATTAGGTTTAATCGATACGGAGAGTTAAATTAGTTTATGAGTGAGTAGATTGTAAGCAATAATACATGATCAAATTCTAACAGTCGTAATATAAGAATTTACATAATGTGATAACTTCTTGTAAGTAATAGTTATTGATTTTCTCAACTATTAAAAAAGAGGGACAATCACCACAATTTGGTCATTTCACTATTATGTTAGCCGGGGCAAACAAAACCATGAGTACTAAATGAGGTTTGGTAGTTGTCACAAGTTTTCAATAAAACATTACCCTTTTTTTGGTAATCAAAGTCAAACCTTACTTCTCAAAAAAAAAAAAAAGTGTCAAAATTATGGCCGGAAAGAAATGTGAAAGTAAAAGTATATCCTGTACAACACATGGACACATGGTGCACGTTGTAAATCCGCAACCTATCTTCTTCTTCATCCTCTTTATTATTGTTGCAGCCCCGCGCCCAACCCCACCATTTCTGCTTACACAGTATATACACGTTTCTTTCCGACAACCCATACACAGAAATCAGAGCAGACTCTCCTATTTATTTACCATAATATTAATTATAAACTTAATTCTACAGTTTCTCCTTCAAATGTTGCCTGTAAACCCTAGCTCCATTTTCGCCCCTTCCAAGCCTCCCATTGTCACCTTATCCACTGTCACACCTCGTCATTTCACCACAGTTATCCGTTGCCACTCCGCCGCCGACCCGCCTGCCTCGCGGCCGTGGTTTAACTTCTTCGCTGCAGCAGATGCTGCTGCTTCCCCCGGGTCCGGGCGAATTGGGCTGAATTCTGACGGAGCCGCTGCATCTCCGGTCGAGAAGAGAGTTGCTAGTAATGGAAAGACTACCAAGGCAAATGCCAAGGAGAGGTGGTCACGTAACCGGGAGAGTTACTTGACCGACAACGACGATGCTCTTCCTCTTCCGATGACTTACCCAGATACCTCCCCCGTGTCTCCGGAGGAAATTGATCGTCGTCTTCGCTGCGACCCCAAAGTTGAGGTAATAGTGTTTTATATATTTATTTGTTTTTCCTTTCTCTCAATGAGGGTTTTGTGGTAGATACTGAGTGTTGCTTTGTCCATTCCGAATGCCGATCTAGATATTGCTACAATGAAAGTATCGTACATTGCACATAGTACATTAGCCATGAATCAGAGATTGTTTGGGTGCTTGATATTTTGTGCCATTAAGTTTGGACCTTTATAAGTTCATCTGAGACCAAAAATTGGGTCTACTAGTCTATAGGATTTCTAATCTCAGAAATCACTTGCATATGCTTAAATCTGCAAACTGACTTGTGTTTTTCTTGCTCTTCTTAACTAGGATTGCAGAGAAGTTGTTTATGAATGGACAGGAAAGTGTCGGAGCTGCCAAGGCACAGGGTTTGTCAGTTACTATAACAAAAGGGGGAAGGAGACTGTCTGCAAATGCATACCCTGCCTTGGAATTGGTACTACTTCTATCAGATATGATTGACTGTTATTTTTTCTTGTTTGAATGTATTCTTCTCCTGCAGTATGTCTGCATAGCATAAAGCATCCATAAGTTTACTTTTGGTTTAATTCCGTAGATTTATTGGTAAACTTATTTTAAGAATGATAGATTTTTAACAATCTTTCAGTAGATTTTCATAAAAATCTACTGAAAGATTTTTTGTTTAAGGGGAATTAACAAGATTTCACAGTTCAGAGGTTTTAGGAGTCCTGGTTGTTTGGAATTTCATATTCAGTATTATACAGCGCTGTTCTTGTAGCAAACCGTTTTTGCTAAAGGTGCAAACGCAATATTCCTATCTAGTACATGGTCGCATGGTGCACAGCAAATTTTTTGTTTGTTTTTTAGTGATGCTCACAAATTTGTTCTAATTGCAGTAGATCTAATTTTTACTGCTATTGATAATTTTATAGTACTCTATAATGAGGAAAGCTTTGGTGTGATAGATGGAACTATTGATTATTGAGGGCAGACATTATTATGCAGCCTAACAATCATTCTATGTGCTAATTTGCTTGACTATCTCTAATCATTGCTCCTATGTTAACTTCATGTTTTAGAAAGTTTGTACATTTTGTCCTATTTTTCTGATCTTGCCTTGTGTGTCCAAGTTCTTAAGTTGATGCTTATTACCTGTCAGCTATGAGATGCCATATCTGATACATGAGCCCATCAGATTATGCTTTTCTTATGCAGTGAGCTGCTTTTAAGATTGCCAAACCTCAATCTAGATATTGTGTCTCTCATTACAGGTTATGTGCAGAAGATAACAGCACGGAAGGATATTGATGTTATGGAGGATTTGGATAATGGATAGTCATCTTGATTCTTGACAATGGTGTATACTCACATATACGCATCCTTTTTTTTCCTAACCCCACTGCGTTGATGATTACACCAATTGTTATATTCTTAAGGCATAGGTTGGTTACAAATCACAGTACTTGTTTGACTTTTTATAGAGGTAAATGTAAATGTAGATCTATAGAAAACAAGTTGTGGTGCCTCACTACTTGTCTATAAAATCAAGAATATGTTCTTTGCTTCCTTCCTAAATATTTTCTATTTAGAGTTACCCTTTCTCTTTCTTCTTTTCTTATTTCTTGGCTAAAGAATCTTGGTTTCCTACCTATTGCTAAGGAATAACACGGCTCTCTTGTATCCTCTTTACTTTGATTGTCAGAAAGTCTTGTGTACCTCAATTCTCAGCCATTCTGGTATTTAAGGTTGAAGGTTCATGTTTGATGACAGTTTGAAATTTCTTATAACTGCATAGAGAAAAAAAAAGCCGAAACAATGTCGTCAAGTTTTCTAGAAATCCAGTACAGCCTCTCAAAAAGCAAGTTATTGAGGAAGGCATCAAGGATGCTTTCCTCAAGTAGGCAAACTTCTTTCTCCTTTCCTGTCTACCAGCCATGTATGGATGAGCAGAAAAGAGTGTTTGATCGGTTTGACACTAATGGAGATGGAAAGATCTCCCCTGATGAGTACAAAGCCTTTTTGAGATCTCTGGGAAAGAGCAAATTCCTCACTCGGGAAGTTGAGAAGATATTCGAGGTTGCAGATTCAGATGGCGATGGCTCTATAGATTTCAACGAGTTTGTGGAAGTGCAGAGGAAGGAAGGCGGGAGCAGAAGCACTGATTTGCATTCTGCGTTTCAGGTATTTGACAGGGATGGTGATGGAAAGATTTGTGCAGAAGAAGTTTTTGAACTGCTGCAGAAGCTGGGAGATGGGTGCAGTCTGCAGGATTGCCAGAAAATGGTGAAAGCACGTGATGTTAATGGAGATGGCGTGATTGACATTGATGAGTTCATCAACATGATGACTCGGGGCACGACTCTTTGTTAGAGCCTAGAGGACGACAAGGAATGCTCAAGCTGCGTTGGTGATGGTGAGTCTATGGCATTGCGTTTTCTTCTCTGTTAAATTTGGATTTCGTTCCATAATTCTTTACCGCACGCACAAGACAGATTAATTATGTTGATTTTAGATGATTATTTGTTGGTATGTAATGTTGGATTCAGTTTGATTTTCTTGATCAATAATGTGTGTTTATATGTTGGAATAATATTGCATTGTATTGTATTGTATTGGAAGGAGTTTGAGATGAATGAAACTAATACAATCCTTAAAATGTCACCATTTTATAAATATTACGGAGTAATCGAGTAATTTGTCCGTCATCGACTCATTGTCACTTGCTTTGTAGGTGTGTACATCTTTTAAAAAAACATCAAAGTTCAGATATAATTGTGTATTTATACCTTGTGGTCTAGGCTCACTTGGTTGCACTCTCATATGGACGGGTTGTGTTCAAGATATTGACTCTTGTACTAAAAAAACAATAACTTCCTATTATCCGTGAGACAGGTCGGATGATGATGAGGTCAATATACAAATGTAATATTAGCAAATGTATTTATAATTAAACAATTATGTACTTAGTGCAAATATTTTGATTGATCAAATGTAAGAAAAAGGAAAAAAAAGAAGAAGACCATATTAATTAAAACAAAATGATGTCATTTTGGACTAGAGTCTATAATATGTATAGTGAACCTAGTACACGATATAATTTGACAATTGAGAAGGTGCGGACCATCCCAATTGGGCCAGATATTTGGATAGGTTCATACCGCTTAAAGCCCAGCCCAACATAATTTACCCGTGCCTCCAGGCTCCAGCCATCCACTTTACCGCCAAAAGGACCTGCAGATTTAAAATGCTCAGAGCACAAAACACTGAAACAGTGCTTCAACGAAGCACGGGAGGTCGGCAAATGGACGATGAAGATGAGGCTCTTTCCGCTTCAGAACCAAGCGATTCGAGCGATGAGTTCATCTCTGAGCCAGACAATGACGACGACGACATCGATTACAATTGTAATAGCGACGACGAAGACGATGGCCATGGAGCTCAAACATCCAATCTCCGATGCAGTCCGGAAGATCGGAAGTCCGAAAATGTGGCCGCTTTAGTCAGGTTCTTTAAATTTATTATCTCCATAAATATAGTTAAAACATTAAAATTTTGATCACCCTTGAGTTTCCTCTTTTTCTTTTGTTTTGTGTTTTCATCTGATTCGGATGAAGGGGAAGGCCTTTGATGCTAGGGTTTCTAGTTTTCAAACTTAGCAATTTGATTTCTTAATACTAATGCAATAATTTCATTTAGAATTGTTATTGTTATTTTTTCTTTCTTTCTGAATATTAATTGTTAAAGCTGAAAGCTCACGATTGTCATGTAATTAGGGGAAACCTTGAAGTGAGAAGACAGTCAATACTTCCACGAGTCTATTCAGTAACTGATGCAGCTGTCAACGTCAGAAAGCCTTTTAAACCTCCGAGCTCAAATGGTTATAGTAGTAACAATGAACATCTCGCACGCCGTCTCTGGGCACGCAAAAGGTTTGTGCCATGGGGGTCCAATAGGCCAGCTTTGGTTGCAATCACGAACAGGGTAAATGCCTTTGAGACTGCTCATAAAGATGTGCCAGAAGAAGAGATATGTCTGCCACCAGATGTTGAACCATTGCTGTTGTGGCAGCCTGAAGGATTTGGGGAGGAAGGCTGTAATTCAAAACCCATAGCAGTGGAACCTTTACTTGTTAAGTACCTCCGACCACATCAAAGGTACTGCACTTTTAATATGATAATTTATATTTCTGGAGGTGTTATTGAAATGCATGGAGGTAAACAGTTTGCTGATGCATATTATTCCAAGATCATCTGGAAGCATCACTTAAGATTTCTTGTATTTGATTTTGTTGCTGATGGCATGTTTGGTTTGAACACATTCGTTCCAGATGCTAGTCTTAACCAATTTACCAATTATTAAAAAATGTTTACGGAGTACTATTTTTCTTTCATTTTTGTTTGTAATTTGTATTTTAAATATTTGCTTCATGAACTTAAATTTGTTCTAGTATTGGAGTTTCAGTTGATATAATTTATTTTAAAGATTGAGAAATTTGTTCTTTGTTTTATTTGCAGAGAAGGTGTCCAGTTCATGTTTGATTGTGTTTCAGGAATTTTGAGCACTTCCAATATTAACGGATGCATTTTAGCTGATGATATGGGGTAAATATCGCTGAATATCTTCTGCAGTGATGCTGTTTTCACATCTGGTGAATGATTTTAAATGTCATGTTTCACTTGCTAATCTTCTTTCTGTCCAGTCTGGGGAAGACATTGCAGTCAATCACACTGCTTTACACACTTCTTCGTCAAGGTTTTGATGGAAAAGCAATGGTTAGGAAATCAATAATTGTGACTCCTACCAGTCTTGTCTCTAACTGGGAGGCTGAAATAAAGAAATGGGTTGGAGAAAGAGTTAAACTTGTTGCTCTCTGTGAAAGCACTCGAGAGGATGCCATCTCTGGCATTAACAATTTTACTAGTCCACATAGTGATTTACAAGTAAACATTGTGATTATTTCATATATATAGTGAATTTGAGATCATTATGGTAACTGGAGTACTGATTTATCATTTATGTAATCTTCCAGGTATTGATTGTTTCTTATGAAACATTTCGAATGCATTCTTCAAAGTTTAGTAATGATATTTCCTGTGACCTCCTCATATGTGATGAGGCCCACAGGTTGAAAAATGATCAGACATTGACTAATCGAGTAAGATAAAGTTTTTACATAATGCTGTATCTTTTATTGTTTTTGATCAACTTTTTGCAGGATCCATATGAGATCACTGACTACAGATTTTTGCATTAGGCCTTGGCTTCTTTGTCATGCAAGCGCCGCATTTTGCTGTCAGGGACTCCAATGCAAGTGAGAATTGCATCAAATTTATAATTCCTTTTGCTTGTCAAATTCTGTCATGCTTTATTTTGATGCAGTATTTTGTTCACATTTATCTTCCAGAATGATCTAGAGGAATTTTATTCCATGGTAAATTTTACTAACCCTGGAATCTTGGGAGATGCTGCATACTTTCGCCGTTACTATGAGGTTAGCTCAATAGTTCAATATCTATTAAAAGTTTTCATAAGTTGCTTTTTATGGATTATTGCGTTCCCCAATTTTTTGGGGATAAGCAGTGTACGCATTTTTAACATTAATATAAAATGCATATCTGACCACCAAAAGACAACTTTTAGATGCCCATTGTTTGTGGTAGAGAACCCTCTGCTACTGAAGAAGAGAAGAGACTAGGTACTGAACGTTCTACAGAGCTGAGTGCAAAAGTTAACCAGGCAAGTATCTTCTGATATTGGTGCATTTTTGGAATGTGCTGTTACTTCTGTGTGCTGCTTTGGTGATCATCTCTTGAGTGCTTATATAAGGAGCATGTGCTGCTCTTGTAATTTCTTTCTAATAATACTACTGATAACTGATATATTTGTGCAACAGTTTATATTGCGGAGGACTAATGCATTGTTGTCAAATCACTTACCACCAAAGGTAACATAATGAAACAATAATATTTGCTTTTTAAGATATGCCGCAGGTTCTTTTATGCTGCAAGCGCCTAAATTTAATCTTAGTTGCTGAACATAATACACTCTTTGCCATTGTTATTTGGTGTAAATGTTACTTCTGTTACTCTAATATTTCTCAAACAAGTAAGTTTAGTGCTTTTCATAATTTGCTGTTTCTAAATTGTTTCTTTGATATCTCTCTTATAAATGCCTGTGCTTTTGATAATTTTGTAAATGTGGTTGTGAAAGCTCACTTCACTAATTTTCTATTAGGCTAAAACTCTTCCAAATTTTCCTGCTTAACATGTGACCATTAATCTTTATTTGTCCTTGCAGATAATTGAAGTTGTATGCTGCAAGTTGACACCTTTGCAAGTGGAACTTTACAACCATTTTATACATTCAAAAAATGTAAATTCACACTCTTGTTTATTTATGTGAGGGATGTACAGTCTCTAACCTTTGTGATAATGTTTAGATGTATTTGCTTGCAATTTTTAAATACAGGTTAAACGGGCAATTACAGAGGAAACAAAACAATCGAAAATCTTAGCTTACATTACTGCCTTAAAGAAGCTATGCAATCATCCAAAGGTACTACATCATACACTAGGCTCTATTTTTTCCCTATTTGGCAATTGAAATATTGTCTCTGGCTCTCATTATCTCATTTGTGCCATTCATGAGTATGAAGAATCATTTTTTGTGTGTTATATTTTGAAGCTAATATATGAGACAATAAAGAGTGGGAGTCCAGGGACTAAGGGTTTTGAAGATTGTATCCACTTATTCCCTCAGGAAATGTTTTCCGGAAGGTAAGTTTTGAAAATGGGTTCAACAATTGTACTGGTTAGTGGTTACGTTGTTTCCTCTCAGAATAGTTCGACAGTATTGGCTATTTTATTTGACATTAATGGAAGTATCTTTCCTGATTACTCTTAGGTCTGGTTCATGGACTGGTGGAGCTGGGCTTTGGGTTGAACTATCTGGAAAAATGCATGTATTAGCTCGGTTATTGGCTCAACTCCGTCAATCAACAGATGATAGAGTTGTTCTAGTCTCAAACTACACTCAGGTGTGGAGTAGTAACTATAGATAATTTTTTCTTGTTTTTCCTCATTGGCTAAGCATTGCTGGAACTTGTAGGTTTTTTGTTTTTTTTTCCCCCACTCAGTAATTTAGGACCTCAGGTGTCAGTTTGTTGAGTATTATGCCTTCTGTAGTGTAAATATAATTTGTGCTCATGAACTTTAGAATCTAATTATGTTATGACACTTGGTTTTTAGTTTGAATATCAAGAGTAGTTTTTTAGTTATCTTGTCAGTTTTTACGTTTATCTTTCTCTCTCATTTCAAATATTTTATCTTTGGATAAGCAGACGCTGGACCTTTTTGCTCAACTTTGTCGTGAAAGGAGATATCCCTTCTTGAGACTTGATGGATCTACCTCGATTAGCAAAAGACAAAAGTTGGTTAATTGTTTTAATGATCCATCAAAGGTTTGTGAATTATGCCCTTAAAAATCTGGTCCATTCTATGCACTTGAGAAACATTGACCTATCTTGCCAAACAATTTGCTCATGTTTTGAAAGCTTTGTAGTAAGAGAATTCAATTTAATATATCAGGATGAGTTTGCCTTTCTCCTGAGTAGCAAGGCAGGAGGTTGTGGCCTCAATTTGATTGGTGGAAATAGACTGGTGTTATTTGATCCGGACTGGAATCCTGCAAATGACAAACAGGTATATTTTTTTGGCTTGGAAATTACTGTATGATGGCGAACAATACTGGCATTAAAATTTTAATTTTCAGGCTGCGGCTAGAGTATGGAGAGATGGCCAGAAGAAGAGGGTTTATGTCTATCGGTTTTTGAGTACAGGAACTATTGAAGAGAAGGTTGGTTCACTGATATTACAGCCTGATACTATTGTAAATTAGTTAGGATATATTTTTGTGAAGTAGTACTTGCTTCTGCTGCAGATTTACCAGCGTCAAATGTCAAAAGAGGGACTTCAGAAAGTTATTCAACAGGAGCAAGCAGATTCTGAGATCCAGGTACTTTTGTTGCTTCTATTTCCTTGTCATGCTATTTGTGGTAGTCATTAATTCATAATACCATCACATGTTTTCAGGGAAATTCCCTTTCAACTGAAGATCTAAGGGACCTGTTCACTTTTCATGATAGCGTGAGGTTTGTTCCTATGCTTGATTTGTTGGTTTTGGATGATAGCACAGAACATTAACAACTCTATCACATCATTATTAGTCAGTGCCACAAAATTTTAAACTTCTTTTGCAAGTGTTGAATATGAGTGAGCTGCCCAGGACTTAGCTTGTTATGAAACCTAAATTTCTGTTGATATTATAAATTACTATGGCAGGTCTGAAATTCATGAAAAGATTAGTTGCAACCGTTGCCAAGAATATGAGGTGATGCTAGATGACACTTGTGAAGCAAACTCTACAGATGAACAAGATAAATCCAACCAAGAGGATATCGGGGGATTTGCAGGTCTTGCTGGTTGCTTGAACAAGTTAAAAAGCTCAGAGAAGCAGGTCTGCAAGTTTTCTTAAGCCAAACCCCCTCACATTTTCATTTTGTCACTCATAAACCAAAGGCAAAACTTTGAAGCTTTGAAATAATTTCCACAGATTGGAACTCCCAAGGAGGAGGATTTAGCTAACTGGGGGCATCATTTTTTCCCAACGTCAGTTCCTGATACTATTTTTCAGGCTGCAGCTGGTGATGAGGTCAGTTAAACGTTGGAATTTCCTTAAACCTGCGAAACTGTACAGCCTCTCATTCTTTTGTAGCATGCAGGTTTCTTTTGTTTTCACATGCCAAGTTGAGGGGAAGCTGGTGCCTATTGAATCATCAGTGAAGCAAAAACCAAAACCCCAAGGCGGGCAAACAAACATTTCCACTTTGAAAAGCAACCTACTCCAGAGACCAGCGGCTTTATCTCCACGCCTAGCAGTATCCAGCATGAAGGAACCTCAAGAAGCACCACCACAATCTCCTTCCAGTGGGGTTTCCTCTAAGATGAGCACATTGCCAGCTTTTTTTAAGCCCGTGCAAAAGCAACGGACCAACTCTATCAAGCTAACAAGACCTTTGGACCATACACAAATGAAATCCAACAGAGTAATCTCTTCCCGAAATCAGTTACCTCAAAAAAGAACTTCTCCAGATGCTATGGGCGACGATGATTTTGTATAGACTTCGCCTGTTTACTTATTCTTCTAAATTACATGAAAAAAAAAGTGATTAGGTGATCATATATATAAATCTCACAATTTGTTTGATTTTAGACATGAGGTGTTAATAATTTTTTAAGGTATTTGATTAAAGGAACACAAGAAATCATTTTTCATGCAATTCTGGATAATCCAAGTAATCTTGATTGGCAGAGAAAGGTTTGCACATATATGTTATACTCACTAGAATATGTTGTTTGCATCCATTGACCTGAGGCCTTTGAACTTAGAGGAGGACACATCTTTGATTTAGGGAAAAAGTTGCGGTGGTTATCCAAATGTGCATTTTGAGTGATGTCTATGACTTTAATTAGACTTATAGGGATGATTGAAATTATTGAAGAAGTATCAACTATGGTATCCCTTGTTTGGGTTGTCCACATTCCGTTGTTAAGTGTAATTTTGTGTCATTGAAGTATAGTGGTAATAATTAAGCAGGTAGAGTTTATTTTAAATAATGTTGAAAGATAATCTTTTCCTGTATTACATATGATAGTCTATGGTGCTAAATGTAGTCTAGACTAAATTTAAAATTACCACAAAAAATAATGATTTCCGTCGAAATTTTTACTTTAGTTAATAACAATATTTACTATGTCATTTAAAATTAAAAAATATCAAATATATTCCTGTAAAAATGGAAATGAGTGGAAGACCAAAAGACAAAGATGATCAAACTGAATCTAAGCTGCTCTCAGGGAAACTACTCATTTGAGGGAATATGCTAATTAGATGGATGGTTGAACTTGGAACCCATGTTCACACTGCATGTAATTGAGGATTGATTTTATTATAAAATGGGTTGTATGTCCAATAAGCCAATCCATAAACTATTTCTGTTTCCTTCCCAATGAGGTATGTTGGGGAAGAGACTTAATTAATAAATAATCAAAGTAAATTAATGCTTACAGGCCGGCTTGAATGAATAGGGGCAACATGCAAAGCACCCTACTTCAAAGAAATTAAACCATATAATAGCTAGAAAGGTTTTCTCGTTCCTGCATGAGTTTAGCTCACTGATTCAGTAGATAGTATTTACAGTAAGAGATCAATGTTTGAAATTCGACATCGACTGTGTAGGGATTATACTTAAAGTAGGCAAATTCCTTGTGTGCACCGAACTTCGTGATTTACATTTTGTCTAATGTTCTATTCTGTCGAGCCTTTGGGGTTGAAGATTCAACCTTTTGAATAAGAAAGGTTTTCTCTTGATCTTACATTGCAAAATGTGCAAGCAGAGGGCATTAAATCTATAAGAAAACACATAGTACACAACAGCTTAATAAATTAGGAATGAAAACGACAACATTTGTTCACCATATGGGAGACCATCAAGACATAGTACCTGCTGCTTTTAGACCAATCCTATGTATAGTAATTTGTCCTCTTCTCTTGCCCCAATAATTTGTCCTCTTCTCCTCAAGGAGATTTGTCTATGGTCTTCTCACTTCTCACTACTCACCAAATGACTTTCACACTTTTAGTCCAAGGAATCAGCCACCTGTTGAATACCCATTTGGCCACCACCTAGCTAGCTTCAAAAAATTCCATTTAAGGATATAACCCTTCCGGCCCCATCTACTCTCAGAATCATTTCATTTCATTTCACTCATCCATATCCATGGAATTGGAATCTTAATTAATTTTCATATTTATTTATACTGTCATTTGCTTGGAAATGGCACTGTACATTGTAAAACTAGCTAGAAGTGGACCTTTGTATGGTTCCTTTAATTTTTCTTCTTCTTTTTAGGAACAGATATGGGAGTTCTAGAGCATGTGCTATGCTTAAGGGGAAAACATGTTTTATTGTACTTAAATCTTGATTAGATTCCCATAATCATTCACATATTATACTAATTAAAATGTGGTTCCCATGTTCTGTGCAAGTGTTTGTTTGACTGCTTTTTCACTCAGATTCAGCTTCTTCAGTCCTCCAAGCACTAATTAAGTAAATATAGGAGGATATATGGATGGGTTTTCAATTATATATATATATGTGCTGCAGCTTAATTACAATTAATTATAATAATGCAGTAAAACCAGGAGCTGCGCTGTTAGATCTAGGCCGGGGTGGACTTGTGCTGCCTGGCTGGCTGTAATAGCCAAAGAAACAGATTTGTTAAAGGAAACATAGAGCAACTCCTTGCGGTGCTCAAAGGTCCAAATTAAATATCCCAAGTATATTCCTCATCACCGCTCCATGGGTTCAATACTTAAATCAACAAAACATCCCCATTATTGCCCGCAACCTGTAATAATATAAAAATACAGGAAAACAAATTTTTAGTTTAGATGAGACACATGCTTCCACTAAATTTGAGTAGGCAACTGAAATTCATTCGGTCCTTGCATGTATTTGCAATCACTAGTCTAATGTTAAAACTCATTGACTACTTGATGTTGATCTTGTAATGAAATTGCTCCGTGTCACACATCTAGAGAACGTGACTTGTGAAAAATGTTGTAACTCTTCGTGTCTATTGATGATGACCAAAATATTAAACATCATGAGGCATTACTTTGCATTAAATCTATGTTAGGAATAAATGTAAACTTAGATTTCGATTTTTTTTATTTTTATTTTTTATTTTTTAGCTGTACATTACAATACTTTCAAAGGACTAAGTATATCAATTAAACAACAAAAGTTGAAGTAGTATGACTTTTAATGTCATCACATAAAAAGTCTAAGGATAACATATAGTTGCATACATGTGTACAACCTAAACATAAGATTTTAAGGATAAATTGCATACAACGGTTGGATAAAAGTCTACACACTAGTCAAGTATTTACAGATTATTTTATTTGCAAGTTGCATTGCTTGTTTGAAGTTGTTTCACTCCTATAGACATTCAAAATCTCACTATAAATATGGATGATGAAGAGGAAAGCATGTGATACATAAGAGTTATTATCAAGAACACAAAAATCATTAAAAATCTTTTGCAGAGCAAAAACCTATCATCAAGAGATAAGACTCAAGCGCTTCAAGTCATCATTCAAGATTATAAAGAGTTTTAGTAGTGACGGGAAATCAACCTTGGATTAATAATTTGTTGTTGTACTTAATATCATCTTCCGGTGAATAGGAGAAGTGTAAAGTAAAAAGATATATATCGTCCTCAAACTACTATAAAACTTCTTGTCTCATTTACTTTACACATCTTTAAATTTTTTTTTTTTTTTTTTGGTTATATCTATTATATTGGCATTTTCACCATATCAAAGTACATGCTAAGCCTGCTAACAAATATTTTCACTATGCATTAACTTTGTCTTAAAGTTTTCTTTTGACTAATTAGTTAAGGGTGACACTTGTGTAAGACCGTCTCACGGATCCTTGTTCGTGAGACGGGTCGGGTCGGGTGAAAGCACCATGCAAATGTCATACTTATATGCTCAAATGTAACACTAATCAAGAACACAATTTTTGTTACTTATAAGAGAAAAAGTAATACATTTTTCATAATAAGTAATGCTGACAAGTGCCCCTTACTTATAACGGCAAATATAATACTTTTGAGGACAAATATAATACTTTTAAATAGAAATATAAAAGTATTGTATTTTCTCTTAAAAGTATTACATTTACCCTTATAAGTAACAAAAATTTTATTCCTGATTAGTATTGCATTTGAGCATATAAGTATGACATTTGTGCATATAAGTGTTACATTTGCATCTTGACCCGCCCGACCCGACTCGTCTCATGGTGAGACGGTCTCATACAAGTTTTTGCCATTAGTTAATATTTCAACATACCATTTTGAAGAAGTATTAGAAAAATTAACTTTGTGAAGTTAATACACAAAAATACATTTTACCGAAAGTTTTTAAAATCTCAATCAATTTATTCACTTTTCTCTAAACTTATTCTTTTTATCTGGGACCATCAATCTATATATTTAAAAATAATACTCCGTACTTTTCTTTAATTTACTTCTCCTTCCTACCCATCTCCCATCTCTTTGAAAGGTCTCATGCATAACATCATAATGTTTCTCAATATATACCATTCAAGATATATACATGTGTTAATTAAAAGAAAACACAGTAAAAATACATGAATCATGTGTTGCTTTGAAAACACAGTAAAAATAAATGAATCATGTGTTGCTTCATAATTGTACTGTGGTATTTGGAAGCATGCACAACCTTGGATTAAACTTGTGTTTGTTGCTGACAAGGATGTTACCATATATGATCATCATTAAGTGGCATGCATATATGGTTAGGCATAAAAAGTTACTTATTACCTAGGAAAAGCTGTGTTCACACAACATATATATATATTTTATTGTAATCAGATCATCAGTTGTTATCCATTGAGGTAAATAGTCAACAAAGAAGGCTGATATACACTTGTTTTGAGGAACTTAGGTTGTTGCTTTATCCAAGACTAGGCCATTTTCAAGGTGTTTTAGATGATAGACATTGAATTGCTCCAGCAGCCTGATTGGTTAGTGGAGTGATTTGATGAGAGAGTATCTTACAGCAGATCGATCAGAGAATTGAAGAATATAATGCATGCTTAGCTTATTGTTTATTTTAATTTAAAGCTAGGATTCACATGTCTGCAATGTTAGATAGATTGAGAAAAACCAGATTTCAAAACGTCTTTTCAAGCAAAAAGAGAACCAAGAAGACAATATTTTTATATGCAATGTGTAGAACAGATCTGACTACCATTGTCTATCTTCTTTCACAATTTTATATCATATAGCATCTTCCTAGCTAATTCACGGTAAAGTGTGTGGGTTGATAGCCCGGTCTCGAAAACCGGTATAGTTTTAAACAAATTATCTAGAGTTTGTGGCCGGACCAAAGGCTCTTGATGTCAATTTATTTTTTCATTCAAGAACCCCTCTTATTTTGGTTTTCTTGGTTTGAAATTTATTTGGATTTTTTTTGAGGAGACTTAGATGAATATGAATTTTGAATGTGTCTTACAACCAAGAAAATTTTGGAGCGTCTTTTGAGTATGCGACAAATAGGCTCAAGAGAGTCTGGTTCACATGTAGTTAGCTCTTCCCATGCGGTCATGTGGCCTGGTGTATTTACATGCGCAGTGGTGCACCCACTTCTAGTGCACAACAGAACACTCATAGATGTACCACAAAGTATTAATAAATGCACCACACCCTATTGCTAAGTTCACTACTAAAATATACATAGAGTAGGAAATTACTAAAATACCACCATGCTTTTTTTTTTTCTTTTTTTTTTATTAGTGCACCACATACCAACACTTTGTGGTACACCACTATAGTTCACTCAAAAGTGCACTACATCCCAACACTTAATACACCATTGAAATATATCTGAGACAAGAGATTACTAAAATGCCAACGAGTTTTTTTCTTCTTCTATTAGTGCACCGCAAACCAGCATTTTGTGGTACACCACACATAGTTCACTCAAAAGTGTATCACAAAGCACTCACAAGTGCACCACCGAAATATAAATAATGCAAGAAATTACCAAAATGAAGTTGTGGTAGTGTTAGATATTTTGCTCTTTCAATTATTACTTGTTATGCACTTTAGTTATTCATCTTTAATTTTTAAAAAATCAGTTCATCAATTATTTCCAACATTGTCAATTAACCGATTGTTAATATTTTGTTTGTTTTTGAGATGCGTGGGTCTTTTGGAATTCACACAACTAATAGGATCACTTAAACGAACCCATGCTAGCTAGTTTAATGGATTGGACCCGTTTTAATAACCACTGTAATAATAATAAAAAATAAGAATGGAAAAATAAAAAGTTCGATTTTCCCTTCAAAAAATCATGGGTAGCTAATGATTGAAAACTATGGTTAAAGTGTTGGACTACTAGAAATGGTTTTACTTTTACAAGCTAAGGTATCGTTGAAATACCTACTAAAAATAATCTAATATTTTTTAGAGCAAATATCAATTTTGGTCCCACGATTATTAGCAAAATGACAATTTTGGTCCACATGTTTTATTTCTACCAATTTTGGTCCCACGACTATTGTTTTAGTACCAATTTTCATCCACGACTATTGTTTTAGTGCCAAAATTCATCACGCCGGTCACCCATTCGTTTAAAACATGCAAAAATCTAAAATTGTTAAGCGTATTTTCAACATTTTTAACTTAATATCTTAATTTGAGTATGAATAAATGGATTTAAGTCATAAAATCGATCAAAATTTGCTGTTTTCCTCCTCATTTTACCTTAATTTGAGAAGGAGAATTGTGAATTGTGATCGATTTTAGGGCTTAAATATTTTTATTCATGCTCAAATTTGGGATATTGAGTTGAAAAGGATGAAAATATCTTCAAAAATTTTAGATTTCGGCACGTTTTAAACGGATGAGTGACCGGCGCGATGAATTTTGGCACTAAAACAATAGTCGTGGATGAAAATTGGTACTAAAACAATAGTCGTGGGACCAAAATTGGTAGAAATGAAACATGTGGACCAAAATTGTCATTTTGCTAATAGTTGTGGAACCAAAATTGGTATATGCTCTATTTTTTATTTATTGCTGATGTGGTCATTATTGCCTTGGAGACTTCTCCCAAGTAAATCTAAATACACAGTAATATACTATACACACACAACAACTCAGCTCAGCAGTATATAAACACAAGGGTTGTGCATGAAGATTCCAGCTAGCAGAGAGAAGAGAAAAAGGCCTGGTAGTGAGTGAGAGAGAGAGAGAGAGAGGGGGTGGGCATCTATATATCGATCTATCGGATCAATAATGGCATGTTTAAACATGTTGAGCAATGAGCAGCAAGTTGCAGCAGCAGCAAGGATCTCCTTCTCCAATGATTTCGCTGATTCTTCTCAACACCCCATCACTCTCAGGCAGCTGCAGCAGGATTTCAGCTACAAGGAGGCGCCCGTGTCCTCCGACAACTTCGAGTTCTCAGTCTCCGGCTACACCATGATTTCTGCAGACCAGGTTTTCTGCAAGGGAAAACTGCTGCCATTGAAGGACAGCTCAAGCAAGACAACCACTACGCTTCGAGATGAGCTCCTGCAGGGCAATGACGACGACAATGAGTACGGAGATCTGTTCCCCAGAATAATGCAGCCCAATAAGGGGTGGAGGGAGCGTTTGGGGTTGAAGAGATCCCACATTATTTTTCCTAGGAAACCCGCACACAATAAGAACAACCACCTCGAACGAATCGATGAAACCAAGGTCCCTGATTTGTTCAATGCAACTCGATCAGCACAAAAGTAAGTAGATCAGAGGAGCTAGGAGTGTGTTTTTGTTGATTGATTAGAGCTGATCTGAGCAGCAAGCAAGCTAATTAAATTGTTTAAGAATTTTGGGGTGTTACGTTGTTAATCTATCTAACCTGGATATTAATGCATTTTCGATCTATCTGATTTTGTACTTCATGTGTCAAGAGCAAGAAGAACTACTGGATTAATTATGATGTACACACAGGCATGCCTGCCCATTTTCTTCTTCATATATATATAGTTTGTACAAATCTTTAATTTGCACTTTCAAGTATCTTTTTTGTAATAATTAATTAATATAGGATTATTGTGCAGTGTATTTTATCCATCATTTACTTTACTGCTGCCATTTCTTTCATTCATTTCTTGGAAATTAAATTTCTACAATGCACAAGTTTCAAGCTAATTTAAGATATAAAGATAATAATTAAAATAAACAGTGAACAACAGTAAAATTATATTCGTAAGAAATAACAAGCTAAGGATTAAAGAAGGAAAGAAGAAGCTAAGAATTGTTAGACTTTCTAGGGGTGTTTAATTTGGTTCACTATATTTAGAGGAAGGAATGAGAATGAAAAATGCCTCGCCCTAAAGATTTGCTTCAACGGCAGTGTACAGGCAAAGGACGATTAGATCAAGAGGTGATGAAAACCCCTTGTGAACGTGTAGAGTGTACATTAAGGGGTAGGTGGGAACATGAGGACCTCCTCTAGTAGCTCAAGGAATGAGAATGAAAAGGTGAGAGAGAGATACTTTTATTTCTTTTTCCTTTTATTTTTTTTGTTAGGATATGTTAGGGGTATACTATTTGAGTTAGGTCTAATGGTCCAATTAAGAATAATCAATCATGAAACAATAGACGATGACCTGATGCATTGATATATATACATACAAATTAATTAAATTAGGCTAGCTGAGACTGAACACACATCAAACCAATTACCCAGTGCAACGAAAATTGTGGTCTATAAAGAAGTGGAGCAATGCCAAATCAAACAATACATTTTTTTTTTTGGCAAACAATCAAACAATACTGTACTTATGTATCTTTTAGTTTACTGGTGGAATTTCTTTCACATTTGTGGAAAATTTCAATGGTGCTCAACTGTCAAAATGTATAAATAAATGCTTTGTTTAGAAAATGATTTTTGAGGACAACTTTTAAGTTGTATGACCAACTTCAACTGTTTGATTTAGTTAAATAGCGAGTTAATACTCAATGTAATTCTCGACTATATTGATTTTACTCGATTTAATTTTAAATGAACTTTTATGCTTAATTGAGTCTTCAGCTTTAATGATTTTACATAATTTAGTCCACTATTAATAATTTCATTTGTTGGATGTTAAAAGTAGGATCCACATGATAATTTCTCTAATTTCTCATCACGCATCCCTTTTGGACAGCTTCCTTTGTTATTCCCTTTATTAATCAACACGCATAACAATCAACAAACAGAATTGTTAGGAGATGACTAACTTGTGTAAAATTATCAAAGTTGAGGACTTAGCACAAAAAATCACTTAGGACTAAATCGAGTAAAATAACTACAGTCGATGACTATATTAGATATTAACTCTAGAAAATTGATGCTTAGTATTCAACTTTTGAACCAAAGAGTCTGTTTTTGAACCACTACTCAAAGTACTAGTAATTTCAAGGTAGCTATTTGATAAAATATTTATGAAAATTCTTTTTTCCCCTCTAGAACTCACATGTGGTTCTTCACGTACACTTTATAACCTTTCTTAAAACCTGCCTAAGTAATTGGAGAATGTAATGAATTATGCAACGGGTTCTTGACAACTCATTGCAGAACCCATCGGAAGGCAAGGGGTTGTGCGAATGGTTCTTGACAATCATGTGCAAAACCCACAAGATTTGCTATTGGTTTTGCACAACCCATCTAAAAATCTGTTTGTTTATTTGAATATATATATATATATATATAAGAGTTCAAGTGCGGGTATAGCTTCCCGTGCGGTTGTGCGATTACACAGTACACAAACCACGCACCTTAATCACACAAACAAAACACCTTAAGAACACAAATCACTCACCTAAAGTTTTTAAATGATACACCTTCAGTACACAAACCACGCACCTTAAGCACACAAATAAAGCACTTTAAGAACACAAACCACACACCTTAAGTTTCAACACTGACGCACCTTAAGCATATAAATCACGCACTTTAAGAAGAAAAATCGTGCACCGGTTTAGATGGTTTAGGACTAATAAAAGCCGGTTGAAAAATATGGTTCTAACAATCCGAGGTTACCTAAAGTCCTAAACCAATTAAATCGACTGAAACTGGAAAAATAACAAAAGAAAAATATGAAGAGACAAAAATACATTTACTAAAAATAAGAAAAGTCATAAAAAGAACTATAAGTGTCTAAAAATAATAATCTAAGATGTTAAATGACAAAAATGATAATTTGAGACTAAATTTAAAATTGCCACAAAAAACAAGAGACCCTTTAAAAATAACTATTGGCTCTTGGAGCCAATCAACAACAGTACAAATTAAGTAATGGTAACCTTGAAGAGTATATAGGAAATAGTTAATACAATCTGGGATCTTTGAGTATAATAATTATCCCATTTAGTCCTAAACTTTTAAATTAATCACCCGTGATCTTTCGACTTTTAAATTGTTACCATTCACGATTCAAGTTAACCACTCATATATTTCCAAGAGATTGAAAATCAAAGAATCTTGAATGATCAATTTGAAAGTTTAGACTAAAAGTAGCAAAACCATTATACTCAGGGTACACATTAACTCTTATAGGAAATATATAAGTGAGAAATGATATATTTGCTAGAAAATAATTGCAATTTTAATCCTAATTCTCATCTCGACAAGAAATGGCACATCCCAAAGAATCCAAAATCCAAATTCCATAAACAACCAGAGTTTAAAGTAAAAATTCGACAGTCGACAGACATGAGACATACACCAGTACAAGAGAATCAGAAACATGATGTATATCTACGTTAATGGAAATAAACACTCTTCAGTTCAAGCCAAATGAACTTTATAATGAAATCTTCATCTTAGTTGTAATGAACATTTGGTTAAATATAATCCCCCGTCCCCCCCAAAACAACCCAGAGGGGGAGGGTGTTTGCATACAACGCAATTGGCACCATATGGGAAACTAATTCAGTAAAAGAGACTCACTGATCAAATGACCCATTATGTACAGTGCTCCACTTGATGAGCAGAAAGAAACATGCTAAAACCCCATTACTTTCTATGTACACTCCATATTCACACATTAACATTTCTTTTTACAGGAAAAGAATTGGTTTGATAAACTGTACAATGTTTACAACACCTGGCAACCAATGAGAAGGACAAAATCAGTTTTTGATTTAAATTAAAGCCACTTAAGCATTAGCAGAGATTTATCACAAGTATAACTCACCTATGCCAAAAAGAAAGACAAGGTTGTAAACAGGAACTAAGCACGACACAATCAATCTCTGTACAAAAATCCACCCAAGGCAGCAAGCCTCCATTATCAATCACTCTGTCCTCCATTTGCTTTCAGGGATTGATATATTTGAAGGCACTCTAGCATGATTCAGTAGATATTTTAGACCACTACATAATAAGCATGTTAAGTAGAGATGTTAATCTACTTCTGTGCTACATACCAACTACATGAACTGTTGAGGCGGAGATGTTCCCAAGTATTTATCCAAAGACTCTTTCTTGCGGTCAGGATCAAGGCTGCATAAAAATGTTATTCACAATTATACTATAATCCAGATGTCATGAAGTAATGCAGATAGAACCAAGGTCACATGCGTGTGTGCAGTACTCATTTCATAGGGTATAGACTGAAGCAGGAGAGACCAAGAGAGTAAGGGTTCACCTGTTCCTAACCCCGACAAGAGCACAGTGGAGAGCACGTGCAGTGGCTGAAGCTGGAGCTATTGCTGCTGCAGGAGCACCCTTAACAGCAGTCATTAAAGCATTTCCCACCCCAGCACCTCGTTGGTATCGTTTCAAGGGAGTCCGTACCAAGGCAGAAGCAGATTTACTGAAGCCAACACTTATACTATCACATGCCTGCCAAATTACAGATTCACAGTCAATGGAGAGTGTCTTTTCAAAATCAAATTTAAAAAATCTAAATTGAACTCCCCGGTAGGGCTGTACAGGTATCATTCTGAACAATATCTGGTTTCATACCACCACCAATCTTTGGTTAACCCTCATTCAGTTATTTCCTCTTTTGAGAAGGATGCTAACAATAATAATAAATTAGATATGATTAACCAAATGCATATGGTAAAGAACTGCAGAGCAATCACTTGAAAAAAGTTTAAAAATTAAAAAAGAGGAGATTACGAAAGAAGAAAATGAGGGGAAAAAGCAGCCATTTAACAGTTCCACACATCAATCAAGAACAATATTCATTCAAAGACAAACAACTTTTTAACTAATGCTGGTTTAAGATTGGAACTACTTCTAATTAGCTTACAACTATTGGATCTAAAGAATCACAATCCTCACTTAACATGTAATGATGGTATAGAAATCACATCTCAGATATTGGAATGCCCACCTGCTGGATTCCTTGCCGAGCATCTACAGGTTGATTAGATCTCACACTGTTCCCCCTATTCTGTGCAGGTAATGGCATTGATGGTGGAATGCTTGTCAGTATATATTCTGCTTGCAATAAAATTTCATGAGCACCAGCTGCCAAATGTACTCCCAACCCAATTGCTTCAAGTGATATACTTCTAAGGAATGCAAATGTGCCTGCAGAAAATATGACATGACGCCTTTAGGTATTAAGGTATTACAATATATTGCTGCAAGAAAAAATATATGCATGAGAAATCTTTCCAGTGTTAGGTGACAGGCAATTTTAAGAATACAGTTCAGCAGCATCAAAATGACACCTTTTGAAAAAACGAGATCCATATTTGGCAGAAAGAAATTGAAAATATTTATAAACAGAATATTGTATTTCTTTTGTGTAGAGTTTCCAGAAATCATTAGTAGTTAATAACAATATACCTCTTTGCATTCCTTTAAGCAATTTGTGATCCTTTTTGTAGCTCTTAACTGGAAGAGATACCAACTTGGTAGCACCAGAACCAACAGCAACCAATGATCGAATAGGAGGAAGCCCTTTCAATAGTTTATGAATCTACAGAACACAACTCTTGTCAAATTGCATCCTCAATGTAGTCAGAATAGAAATGGAATCCAAATGATGCAATCTGGAGGTAAAACACTAACCTGATTCTGGGAAATATCTTCCAACCACTCCCCTATTATTGTTTCACACACAGAACCCCAGCCATAGACACCAACAGCATGGACATGTTTGAGGTTCATCTCAACACCCTGACATTAGAAATAAGAGAGAAGAATTGAATACCAATTTCTACATGCATAAGAAATCTCATCATCTTGCACCTGAAGTGCAATTGTCAAGCAAAGGAGAAAACTCATATTTTCTGTTTCTCTAATGTCAGAGCAAGTTTATTAACATAATATAACAATGATCCTGCAACCACTAGCTTGTAGCATTGATGTTAGAATTCTTAATTCACTATTCCTTCCCCCTTTTTCTCTGCTAATGACTAAATACATATTTATTGTGGGGAATATTCAATACAACCAACCGATGGAAGGTATTTCAACAGTGAAAAAAAAAGAGAGAATAAAAAGAATACCTTCCAAGGCACAAGGTTAATAAGTTCCACATACTTTCCACCTCTTAATGCAGCTAAGTCAACACGACAAGGACTATAGTCAACGCGAACAAGCGTAGGCCATATGTCAAATTTCTGCACCCAAAATTCAAGCAACCCCCATAACAAGGATAAGCTTAAAAGCTTAACATGATAAATCCAATGCAAGGAAATTTTGAATAGTAATCTTTTCTTGCACAAATGCAGGGAGCTACCAGATTTGGCAAAACAGAATTCCAAACCACTCACCTGAAAGTATGGAAGTAATGCTTCCATGGTGATTACATGACCACCAATCACAGTTTTCTGCTGTGAAATTGTTTTTGATTCACATAGATTTTGTGAAGCACCCTGGGATGAATTAGATGCTGAGTTTATTCCCCCAAAAATGCTGATGAGAAAATCAAGCTGGCTTTGGTGAAGATGCAACAGTATTGGGAGGAAAGCAATGCGCAATCTGAAGATAAACAACACACACTATCATTTTACTGATTCAACATATTTGACAAGGAATTTTTCATTGGTAAAAATGGAAGGGGGTAACTTTCTAACCGGTACTCCTCCAGAGGGATGGCAGGATCAGGTCTGACAGCTTCTAGATCCAGCTTAATTGCTTTGGAGGAGGACTTTCTTGGACAATGTTTTGCTTGATAATACCCAAGCACCTTGAAAATCAAACAGAAGGGCTCAGATCCAGTCCAATCTACGCTACAGGAGTTCTAATAAATAAATAAATCAAATAAAGTTTAAAACCTTTCAATCTTACCAGTTTCCATGGGGCATCATTGCGACGATCATTAAGAAAGAAATCCTGAACCGCAATGGACAGTCTAGATACATGTATTCCACCATCAGGAAATACGTCATACTTAAAGCCCACTCCAGATAATATGAGCTCTAAATAAGAAGTTATATCACGTACATATGTACCAGCAGAACACTGGACACTTTTCTCAATATTTTGCCAGTCAGAGCCAGCATATAATCTCCAGGTGACATTCACATCATTAAAAACTATGCGACCCTTGATTTTTCCATTTTCATCAGTTTCAGTTTGACTGCTGGAAGACTCACACTCCACATATTGCAGGGAATCATCGTGTCCACTGGCTTTTGAAACATGATCCTCTAAAATTCTTAATGAGCTGTCATCATACCACCCACTACTTTCTTGTTGGTCATCTCCATTCTTCAGAGAACTAGTTTTGCATTTAAGAATATCATTTGGTGAGTTGCTTTTTAATGACACCTCTGAGCGAGGGCATAAATCCGACAATACATAATCTTCAATGAATTCAGGCAATTTTTCTTCTGAAAATGAACTCTCACCATTTTCCAGTCCAGCTGCTGGAGATGACTCGGTAAGAGGCAAGCTCTTACAGAAATGTTGAGCTTCAATATTACTATAATAACATGCCTCACCAATACAACTATCATTTAATGGCACATGAACGGGTGATTCACAAGTATCAGCTTGAGCATCACTAATTCCCTCTACCTGAAATGCATCTTCGCATATTTCATCCATAATATTTATTATACTGGCTTTACACTCCACATCCGCTATTGACGTCAGGACAGTAGAAGTTGATGTTGGATTGTTGCCCTCAAAGGTCCATAATTCTTTACTGCCATTATCCTGTTGAACATTATCCCACCTCGTTTGCAAGTGCACTACTGATTCTTCCATATCAGGTGCAAAAAGCTGTTGAAGTTGGGTGGCCAAACAAATCAAACCAGAAGTAGTGTCATGACAAGTGTTCAGAAAAATCTGGGATCCTGAGCATTCAACTTCCCACAAATTACCATTCTCACAGTTAATTCTCAAAAGTGCTTCAATGTTGGCCTCTTGAGCAACTTTGACATAGCCGATCTTGCGAAGATGCTCAACACCATAAATATGGCCAACACTCCCCGGTTCACCAACCACAGAAAGAAGCAAGCCCAGATCCCGTACACTAATTTTGTAATCCCTGACAGCAGAATCAGCAAAACTGGTGTTGGATATCCTCAAGGAAGATGCTGCCAAGAGGCAAGCAACATGCTGCTTGTCTACCACTTCATTTCCATTGCCAGAATTTAGCTTGAAATCAGAGCCTTTGTTAAACATCAAATACGGCTCATAGCTCAAACCAATGTCTACCAAGTTAAGAACAAAAGAACATTCAAAAGGCAGACTTTCCTTACAACATTGTTTCTGTGAACTGTCATCACATTGTTCAGTTTCAGGAGAGGGCAAACTGAAGAAGGATGTAATCCTATCCAACCAATCCAACCGTCCACCAACTGCCACAATAGTGCCACACCTGACAGTAATGGATGTGTAATTGCTCAAACTTTGAGGATCCAAAAGGTGTATTATCTCAGAACCTGATCTTTTGGAAAATATTACATTTGAACCGTCTCCATCACCACGTCCCATGGAAGCATCATTGCATGATATCAGAAGAACCTCTTCCCTTGCAACTCCAGAAATATGCCCCCACAAGTTTCCATCGATGTGGAGGACGCGGAGAAAACTAGTATTGCTAATTCTTCCAATGTTAGAAGCAGAATAAAATCCGAATTTCTTAACCTCAAGTCTCAAACTATGCCAATAACCTGGTAGCTCATACTGGAGTGATCCCTTAACATTCTCCACTACTTCCACACCGATTGAAATAGTTAAAGATTCACATTCAATGAGAACTGATGCTTGTGATGCAGAAGACGTTTCTTTAGTATCAGCTGAAACAGAGGAAATTTGTGATAAACGATCAATCAACTGACTCAGAAGATGATGTATGCAGACATACTGAGACTTGCTTAGAGTGGCAACCAAAGGAGATATCCGTGCATGAATGAAAAATTCAGAGCTCTCTATCATCTTTTGTTGAATACCATCAAAATCTTCCGAATCCTTCACTGTACTAACAGATGCAAATTCATAGTCTTTTCCCCTAAATCTATCTCTTTTCCCATTAATATCTGAAGACGCAAGGAGTTTGGCTTTCTTCACCATATCACCTGAGGCAACAACAGGACTCTCCTGCCAGAACAAGCTAACAACAGAATGTTGTGTTCCGCAAGATATGGACATAATGTTCTGAGCTAAATATCTCTGCTTGTGTTCAGCATCAGGGCTACTATCTACATTCTCTTCAGATGCTAAAGTAATTAAGTAGATATTAAGACCCCCAAAACTCAAATGCAAAGACCGTGATGTTTGTAAAGAGTACATGTTCTTGGAACAAGCAATTGATGTTTGGTTCATGGCATCTCTTTTATTCCCTGTTGGTATTGATGAAGAAAGGTCAAGAGCAATCAAGTGTTCCCAAGAAGCGTAACTCCTTAAACCTCCACCTTTTCCAAATGGGAAACACAATATTATTCTAGCATTTGGAATGAATACATTGCCCATTAAATTTTCTTGTGCGAAAGAGCTCTTCATTTCTTCCGTTTTAGAAGAAAACTGATAGTCCTCGCAAGGAGCCACTATGCTAGTCCTTTCAAAAGAATCCCCAATTTGCTTCAGAAGTTCAAATATTTCACAAACCAAATCAATGTTCACCCAAAAAATGAAGTATGGTAGCTTCAATGAGAAAGACATTGGTCCAATGAACGAGTCACCAGAGGAATCAATTCTGATTTGACACTGAATATCACCAACGGTTTCAAGTAATTTTACCTGAACCACATCATCTGGACCTCTAAATGTTTGTGGGTGTGTGCACCTATAATCAGAAAGCATAGAAACATCTCTAGTAGCTCCAGTTAGATTGTTTAGTTTGCCTTTTTCGCTGGACCTAGGAATGTGGGGGATAGCATTTTGAACTGCACCTTGAATTTCCTCTATGTCCTTACCATCATTCAACATCACATCCCCACTAGAGAAGCAATCAACCAGTCCAACATGCTGCACCTTAGCTTCAAAATTCATTTCGTGACGGCGTACCTGTTAAATTCATCTTGAATATTTAGTAACATAGAGAATACAGAGCAAGTCCAGAAAAAGACACCTATAGTTACCTGCAATACAAGGGACAGGTCATTGAAATGTGCACTCATATAATGAACAGAAGAACCAGTAGTTATCTGGGCTGCCTCCGCACTGGAGCAATGTTTGTCATCCTCATCAGTGAAGAAAAATATTATAGATATTTTGGAAATAGTTGCCCTGAGGTTGGTTTCAACATGCAGCTGATCTGAGCCAAAGAATGCACATGAATGGTGTCTTTAAAGGAGTTTTTCTACAACAAAAGGACCTTAACTACACAACCAAATAACCAATACAGTTATCCCTACTTAACAAAGAAATATAAATTCTTCAATCCCTTGCTAGAAAAGGGACAGATAAGACCAGGAAACATGAGAACATCTTTGAATTTGTATAAAATACGCAAAGATAAGATACAAATTCTTCAATAGATAAGATATGGGGAATTGTATAAAATGAAATTTAATAGATAAGATATGGGGAATTCAGATCCTCCAGATCTTCATATAGCAGGCAAATTCTCAACACTGACATCTCCAGATCAAATGCAAAAATTCCAACAATTTCATGACATCCAGCTCCAATACTTGTCCAACATCATCTATCATTCACTTTTTCATACTGAAGATTAAGAGCATGATGCTGAGGAGACATGTTACAACCATTTTACAGGAGCGACCACTTCAAATTGAATAAAATATCTTTGCATGTATCTTGAGCATTTGAAATAGATGAAAGATTAGTCTCCTTTATGACTACTAACCTATATTGTAGAATTAACTTATGATTGAACATGTAATGATGCAGAAAACTTGAAAGGGGAAGTCACATCAATTGTTTTCTAGTATATAAAAACTCCATAATTGGAAAAATTTAGCAAAAGCAACAAAGCAAGGATATTTTATCTTGCATGAGCTTTACTGCCTTTACACATCAACTAGTAATAAATGAAATGGCAATTTCTACTAAGTGATACACCAACTATAATATATAGTTGTGAAGACATACCAGAAGGAATATGTAATGATCCAGAAGCAAGAGTGGATGCAGCAGTTATTGCACTGAAAACAGAACATGTCCAATTCCACATCCCACTGCTTCCCAAAGCTGACTGTGAATTTCTCAAGCCATCAAAACATTCAAAAAACTGATCCACACTGCAAACGAGTAACAGAAGAAAATGAGATATCAGCAAGAATCCATGTCCATACAGATTATTAGCTCATGATTACATAGTGAGTAAATCAAAAGCTTCTAATGATTACTTCATATGTAGAAGGGAGGAGATATCGTAATATAATAAAAATACTCAAGTTTTGGTAAAAGGATTAACTATTTCAGTTGGACTACTTAGGACAGAAAAACCATGAGAAACGACAAAAATGATGTTAGAAAACGAAGAGTTGTCAGATTTCTTTACTTAACATATGATGCGCACATAAGGAGTCTTACATTTCTCACATGTTATAGAAAGAAGGGTCATTTATACCTATAAATAATAGGCTCTTGTAATCAAGTTATCATTCAATCTATCTAGTTTCACATCTTCTTCTTCTCTCTCCCTCTCTCCAAATGTTTTACAACTCAATAGTCCAAATCATTATTTCTTAACACATGATATGAGGAGATGGTTTACATTTCTAATACACATATATTGTAAGTGGAATTGTCAAAATAAAATAATTTAAAAAAAAAAAAGACAGATAAAAAGTTCTCAATGCACTAAATAAAAAGATAGGGCAAAACTGGATGGATTTGTCAGACATTTAGTTCAAGCTGCTTCGATATAAATAGCAGAACTACAAAGAGAGATTCAAACCTAGCTCCAAAGTCAGGTTCTTCAATTTTGTCTTTCTGGCTCCTCAACCAATCTGGAATAAGATGTGACTCAGACAGTAGGGCCTGTGTCACTGGATCTTCATCAATTTGAGGAAGGTATTCTGCAGAAAAATATTTATGTCTAGGAAGAACCTCTTCAGCAAGCCTACAAGAATCTGTATTTGATAAGCCATAATTCAGCTGTTCATTGCAGTGGTCAGATTCAGTTGCCTTGCTAATGATGCTGTTCCTGTTCTTATCCCCCATGTCTTTGAAAATTTCCCACAAGTGTATGAAGCTTCTAACACTAGTAGGTTGGAATTTCAATTGCAAGGGATCAATAAAAGCATCTGCCTCCACTTTGTGGATATCAAGAGAACCATTGTTCCAAGGTATATACAATTTCAGACTCCCTGAAAACCCACCTCTTTCACCAGTGATTACTGGGATGGTCACATTTCGGTAAGGGCCACTTGACCATTCACCAACTGTTGTTCCTGAAGCACATGGATATGGTGTCTTGTCATCAATACCATTCATGTGAAGAAATTCAAGTACCACTCCTTGAAACTTGACAAAGTTGGTCATTTGACTTAACCCAAGTAAGTTACCAGCCATCACCTCACAATCTGAAGAAGCACTCTCAGATATGCATGTCCCACAGTCTATCTCAGTCAACCTTAGAACCAATATTCTACTAAGACCTTTGTCCTTTTCTGCGGCAAAAGAAGGATCAAATGCTACAATCACTTTTCTAATTTTCACATGAAATTTTGTGAGCAGCCATTTTACCATATTGGCAATAGTTTTGACTCCTTCATGAACATCCAAGGAAGTGCTTCTTCCAGCATTATCAACAGTATCATGCTCAAGATTAGGCGAACCATGGCTGACATAGTGGTCCTGAGGTTCCCGACTGGATGTACAAGCTCCAGATCCATTTCCAGAGTCATGGCATGAACGAGGAGCAAAAACAAGCTCAAGTTCATCAACTTCTACACTGCATCCATCTCCCTTCCAGGGCATCATAACCATCAAAGAGCCAATAGAACCTTCTTTCATCACTACTGCTGACGTGGAACCAAACTGGAAAACAGAAGGGTACAATGGTCTGTAAAATGAGAATGTGTGAGGTTCACTTTTCCACCTTCTCTACATGGAAAAAGTGAACTCTGCGAAAGGGTATAAAGAAGTTTGGTATAGGAATAATGTTATATTTTATATGAGACATGTATAATCATTAGCCTAAATCAACCCTCAGAATCATGTGATTCTATCAGCAAGGTCCAAAATGGGTCCATATACAATGTAAATTCAAACTAGACATTGATTGAAATAAAGACAATGACGTCCTTCATTAAGACTACCCAAAACAGAGGGAATGAAACCTGTGCTGGGAACATTTACTCCCTACACTACAGTTAATATAATTAGAGTAGTATAAAACAAACAAGTTTGTTTCACAATTTTATTGTAACTGATTACACTACAAATAGAGGATAAAATGAGCCGTATCATATGCAATCAAACAAGGCAAAGTGAGCTTCTTCTTCTTCTTCTTCTTCTTTTTGGTTTCTCAACTGTACCAAATGGCTTTAGGAGTGGAGGAAGGAAAAAATTTAAACTCATAAAAGGGTAAAAGGACAGTATGTCACGATCAAGCATGTGAGCACTTGAAAGTAACGTCCTCAACTGTAAAAGGCAGGTTTATAACCAAAATTCCCAATTCAGCTAGCGTAATAGCTTATCAACTAAGTTTTCCTCAGCCTCCTCCTCCTCCCCCAATCCATACCTAATTGGCTACCAATTCAGTTGAAGAAAATGATGAAGTTGCAACCCTAAAGCTTTCTTCGTATTATGATCATTATACAAGACATTAGAAAACAAAAAAAGGCAACGAATGGTACCTTTTGATTGAGATAATCAACGTTGAGAGCGAGATCAGAGAGCTGAATGGTTCCGGCGCTAAGCTGGACATCGAGCTGGTTGAGATCGATGTCTCCAAGTATGAATTTCCCCAATTTCTTCTTCAACACGAACTTGCAGACCCTCTTCATCGCCCAGCGCGAGAACATGGCCTCCGCCGACCTGGCGATGTTCCACGGAAACATTCTGAAACTCGAATTCAATCAGAGAAGTAGTCAATTCACGTGTCTCTCTGCTAAACATTAGGGTTTTCGGTAATAAAAAATGGCGCGCTGCTTATGATGGAGGTTAGCTCCCACCTCCATCAAGCCAAAAAGAGATGAAGAATAAGAGAGAGAAGAAGATAGAGAGAGAAATAGGGAGGGTTTTAGAGATAGAATAAAATACAGTCTTAGAGTCGTGTTTGGGCACTAATTTCGTGTTTTATGTAGTATTATTATTATTTTTATTTTTATTTAATATCATATTTGTGTAATTGAATTAATAAATACAAAAAAACTACCATCAAATATTATACGTAGTATCATTAAATTAAAATAAATTAAATAGTAAAAATAATATAAATACAATTTCGTATATCACTATAATACCATGTCACTTAGTATTTCAATCCCCATTAATTAATTAAATAAAGGGAGAAAATTAAAAAGAAGATGCAACTCTGCTTCATTATTGTTATTCTTACGTGAGTTCAAAAAGTTGATATCTTATTTATTATTTAATATAGGAAATAGGAGGCTGATTTTGTTCATCAATAGCAAACGCAAGTTGCTTTGTGGTATGGTTCACCTGGGAGATGGGATGACTCTTTACTTAGTTGGAAAGCATTTAAAAAGCAGTCAATTGTTCCAATTAGAGCATCTCAAAATCTCAATAGTATCAAAATTTTGAGTCAAAATTTTTTGACCAAATAAGAAAGATAGGGAGGGAAAGAAAAAAAGAAAAAAAAGTTAAAGTGAAAAAAAATTGGCACCCATTACGCATTGTTGGCGCAAGCAACACGAGTACCCGCAGTTTTTGTTTTGTTTTTTTTTTCCCTACAAAAAATCTATTTCCTCTGTGTCATTTTACTTGTCCTATTTACTATTCATTGGTCAAACCAACTCTTCCTTATTTTCTTTAGTAATTTTTTATTATTTTAAATTTAATTTTTTGTGTTTAATAGTACTTTTAATGTAGTTTGTAAATATATAAATTTTATATATTAATGCTAAACTTAATAATATGAAAAATTGGGTTAAAAATTACTTCAGTCAAGCCTCGTTAAACGAACCAGACAACCATTTTGGGACGGAGGTAGTATTTTTTTTATAATAAATTTGAAATAAGGGTCAAATAGACTATCTAATTACAATATTACATACTAAACTGCAATTAGCTCATTGAACTTAAAAAATTACAATTGAGTCCTTGAACAACACAAATTAGTGCAATTACACCTAAAATGACTTGTTTACTGCTGGTGTATAGGTTCTTTAATTTTAAAATAATTTTTAATTTTATTTTAATAATTTCAAATAAAATAATTATTTAGAAAAAAAAAACAGGCAGCCATAGACGATCCTTTGTCTCCATGGCTGGCTAGTCGGTCGGAGACGAAGGATCATCTCCGGTGGCAGCCTTGTTTTTTTTTCAAAATCTCTATTTGATTTAAAATTATTAAAATAAAATGAAATAAAGATTTTTAAATAAATAAATCGACGTGTCAGCAGTAAACAAGTCATTTTAGGTGTAATTGCATTAATTTGTATTGTTCAAGGACTCGATTGTAATTTTTTTTTTCTTTAGTTCAATAGCATAATTGCATTTTGGTGTGTGGTTGGATGACTTATTTGACCCTTATTCCGATAAAAAAAAAAAATCATACCTAAATGTAGAAAATCCTCACCTAAAATGCATTATTGGTGATGATCTTATTATACAAAGTCTTCATTTCTACAATCTACATATACAACTTTAATAAAAGCCAATAAAGTTAAGGCTCTAACAGGAAGAAAAAAATGTTGGTAAAGTATTTGGCATCACCTTTGCATTGATTTTAGGAGGGGGAAACTCCATAACATATTATATACAAGCACACAAAGCGGAAGAAAAAGATCATAAAAGTATAAAACCTTAATGATTGGGTAAAGTATAGGGAAAATAACAATGACAAGCAGGCGAACAAATGGCGAAAACCTTGCACCTATGCTCAATCCCATGCCATTAATAAACAGACGAGGGAATAATCTGCCAAACAAAGGTGAAATATGCAATTAAATGACACAGAAACAATAGTGAATTTACTGATATGTTGTGCAGACTAGCGAAAGAGTTATTATAGCATCCCATCCAAGAGCGTCAATAAATACAGGACGGGGCCTTTTGAAAAACATAAAAAGATTTAAGACACATAATAATCCAGAAGAAGGAACATTGACAGTGATGACTATTATCTTCCAACAACAACCAATGGTAATTAGTAGACCAATCAAACATGACTCTAGCCCTATACAAAAAAACACAACTAAGACTTAGAGAGCTGTTTAATTCTTCAAGCTCTTTCTCTTATACCTCCTACTTAGACTTAGGCCCTGTTTGGTAAATGGTTGTTAGCTGTTTGGGTTGGTTGTTTGGGTTAGAAGGTATGATTTGTTGATAACATTAGTTGATTGTAGAAAGTTGTTTGATAGATTAGCTGTTAGCTGATAGCTGTTTGGTATAATTTCTTTTCTCAAAAAGCTAATTGAAAATGCTACTTTGAGTAGCCTTTTGAATTTTAGCATTTTGAAGTTACAAAAAACTTATTAACCAAACAACTAATAGTGGTCAAATAAGCCAAAATTGGCTGATAGGCTGATTATTTACCAAACAGGGCCTTAGTTCAACCTGCTCAACTATATAGTGCATAATATCACATACAATCAACACATCCTTTAAGTGACCAATTCCAAACACAAACGGGGATAGGAAACAACAATATTTACCTTCTTACTCCCCTTTTTATGAATATCCTTGACCCGACTCAAAGAAATTTAGAATACCAATACCAACTTTCATCAAGAAATTTACAAGCCTGCAAAGAATATCAAGTATTTGATGATTGTTATGAAAGTAAAGAGGATTTTTGAATATGATGTCTTATAATGTCATAAAAAAAAAGAATACAAAGCCCTATAAATAGGCGCTAGAAAACTTGCAGACATATTTACCAAACCGCTACCAGCTCCAAAGTTTGGGTTTTTGCGTGACAAGCTCAACGTTGTGTCTCTCCAACCTTGTGCTTGAGGGGTGTATTAGGACTCTAGGAGTTACACTTCTATAATCTCTCTTCTAGTAATTATTGTTTATATAGTTCTCCTGTACATGTTAATCATTAATATACAAACACTAAAGTTTCCCAATTTCATCATGAGTAACAGTAAGGAATGAACTAAAAGAAGATAAAGAAGGATGATGATGATGATAATAATAAAAAGAAAGAATTATGAGAGTAATGAAAGGAAACAAGTATGGAAATTTATTTTAGGAAAGGATGTAGAACCTAAAGAGAAAAGGAAAAAGAAAAGAAGAAAAAGAAAGAGAATGAGAAAAATATGAGAAAGAGAAGAAGAAGAAAAAAAAAGGGAAGATGAGAAAAAGGGGGTATAATAAGAAAGAGAATGGATATGAGGACATGAAGGAGGAAAAAAAAAGAGTACCAGTAGATTTAAAAAAAAAAAAAGAGGAGAAAAAACAAGAAAAAAGAGAAGATGAAGAAATATGGGAAATGAAGAATGCGAGTCAAAATGAAGAGAAAGATAAAAATTACACCTCAATAGAAAAAAAATAAAGGGAAAAAAAGAAGGAGGTGGATAAGGAAGGATAAGAGATCGAAAGTGAAAGGACAAGGATAAAAGGACAAAGAAAGGGAAGAGAAACAAGAAAGGATGGGAATGAGAAAATGAAGAAAAAAGAATGAAAGAAAGAGAGAAACAGGGAAGGGAGATGGGAAATAGAATAAGAAAATTAAGAAGAAAGAAGGGAGATAGAATAAAAAGAAATGACATGATGAATATTAGAATGAAAGGGAAAAGAAAATGATAATAATAGAATTGTAGATCAAGAAATGAGGAAAAAGGCGAAAAGAGGAAGAAGGAAAAATTTGGAGTAAAAGACAACGAAAAAAAGAAACTATGAAGAAAAAGGAAAAAATTGAAACGAAGGTTAAAATAAAGGGAAAGATACACATTCACAAATGAGAAGGAAAATTAGATGAGCTATAAAAAAGAAGAAAATAACAAGACGGAATAAGAGATGGAAGGAGAAGGAAGGAAAAGAGAATTGAAAGGACGATGAGTAATAAGGAATGAACTAAAAGAAGATAAAGAAGGACGCCGAGGATAATAATAGAAAGAGAAAATTATAAAAATTATGAGATTGATGAAGGAAAAAAAAAACATATGAGAATTATTTTAGAAAAGGATGGAGAATATGAAGAAAAAAAGAAGAAAAAAGAGAGGAAGAAGAGTGATTAAGAAAGGATTGAGAACATGAAGAAAAAAGAATGAAAGAAAGAGAGAAACAAATAAGGGAGATAGGAAATAGAAGAAGAAAAAAGGGATAGAATAAAAAGAAAGAATAATACATGCACGATGATAAAGATAAAATGGCACAAATGAGAAAGGATGTAAATGAGAAAAAAGAGTAAAAAGCAAAAAATTAACAAGACAAATAAGAAATGGAAACAGAAGGAAGGGGAAGATTAATAAAAAGGCAAAGAGAATATGAAGAATGAGAAGGAAATGCGAGAATAAAAATTAAAAATAAAAATGGAAAAAGGTTTAAAAAAAGAAGGGGAAAAAGAAAAAGAAGAAAAAAATATATATAAGGAAAATAAGAAAGGAGATGAAGGATATATAGAGAATAATGCGAGAGAAAAATAGAAAGAGGCGAAGAAAGAGTAGATAAAGAAGAATGAAATGGAAAGATAGGTGGAAGGAAAAAATAGGGTGAAATGATGAGTCACAGAGTAAGGAATTAGCTAAAAGAAGATAAAGAAGGATGATGAGGACAATAATAAAAAAAGAAAGAATTATAAGAATTGTGAGAGTAATGGAGGAAAAAAGTATGAGAATTATTTTTGAAAGGATGGAGATCATGAAGAAAAAAGAAGATAAAAAAAAAAGATAGAGAGAAAATGAGAAGAATGTGAGAAAGAGAAGAAGAAGAAGAAGAAAGAGAATGAACATGTGGACATGAAGGAGAAGAAAAAGAGAGTAGCAGTAGATTTAAAAAAAACGAGGAGAAAGAGCAAGAAAATAAATAGAAAGAGGAATACAAGAAAAAAAAAAAGATCTTGAAATATGAAAAATGAAGAATGTGAGTCAAAATGGAGAGAAAGATAAAACATTATACTTCAATGAAAAAATAAAGGGAAGAAAAAGAAGACAATAGATGGAAATAAGAGATCAAAAGTGAAAGGAGGAGGATAGAAAGGGAAGTTAGATAAGGATAAAAAGTAGAAAACTAACAAGACGGAATAAGAGAGGGAAGGAGAAGGAAGGGAAAGAGAAAGTAAAATACGATGAAGATAAAAATTAAGACAATTTGAAGAATGAGAAGAAAAGGAGAGGATAAGAATTAAAGATATATAAGGAAACAGATGAAACAAATTAGAAGGAGGAAAGGAAAAGAAGAAAAAATAGGAGGAAAATAAGAAAGAGGAAGGATGTAGAATAATGCAAAGAAAAAGAGAAAGAGGACAAGAAAAAATAGTATCAAATAAAGAAAAATGAAATGAAAGATAGGTAGGAGGAAGAAAAAATAGTGACGGAATGACGAAGAGGATGAGTAAATTAATAAGAGGAATGAAGTAAAAGAAGATAAAAGAAGGATAATGAGGATAATAATAAAAAGAATAATAAGAATTATAAGAGTAATGAAGGAAAAAAAGTATGAGAATGATTTTAGGAATAAAAGGAGAACATGAAGGAAGTGGAAGAAAGAGAATGAATATGAGGAGAAGAAGGAGAAGAATAATACCTCAACCATGATAAAGATAAAATAGCACAAATGAGAAAGGAATGATGAGAAAAAGGGGTAGAAAGCGAAAATAAAAAATAAATAACAAGACGAATAAGAAATAGAAGGAGAGGATAAAATTAAAAATATATAAGGGAAAAGGTGAAACAAATTAGAAGGGGAAAAGGAAAAGAAGAAAAAATAGGAAGAAAATAAGAAAGAGGAAGGATATAGAATAATGCAAAGAAAAAGAGAAAGAGAAGAAAAAATAGTATCAAATAAAGAAGAATGAAATGGAAGATAGGTAGGAGGAAGAAAAAATAGTGACGGAATGACGAAGAGGATGAGTAGATTAATGAGAGGAATGAAGTAAAAGAAGATAAAGAAGGATGCGGAGGATAATAAAAAAAAAAATAAGAATTATAAGAGTAATGAAGGAAAAAATAAGTATGAGAATTATTTTAGGAATAAAAGGAGAACATGAAGGAAAGAGAAGAAAAAGAATGAATATGAGGACAAGAAGGAGAATAATAATACCTCACACTGATAAAGATAAAATGGCACAAATGAGAAAGGAATGTATATGAGAAAAGAGGGTAGAAAGCAAAATAAAACTAAAAGTAACAAGACGAATAAGAAACAGAAGGAGAAGGAAGGGAAAGACTAATAAAAAGACGGAAAGAATTTGAAAAATGAGAAGAAAAGGAGATAAAGGACAAGAGATAGAACTACTATTTTTCCTTCATTACTCTAATTTTCTTCTAATGAGAGTAATGAAGGGAAAAATAGTAGCAAGATAAGGAAAAGTATGAGAATTATTTTAGGAATGAATGAAGAACATGAAGGAAAAAGAAAGAGAATGAATATAAGGACAAGAAGGAGAAGTATAATACCTCACACCATTATAAAAATAAACACGCACAAATGGGAAGGGAATGTAGATAAGAAAAATTGGTAAAAAGCATAAAAATAACAAGACAAATAAGAGATGGAAGGAGAAGAAAGGGGAAGATTAATAGAAAGACGAAGAGAATTTGAAGAATGGAAAGGAAAAGAGAAGATAAAAATTAAAGATATTTAAAAGGAGAAAAAGGAAAATAAGAAAGAAGAGAAAAAAGAGTAGATAAAGAAGAATAAAATGGTCAGATAAGTGGAGGAAAAAATAGGGGTGAAATGATACAATAAGGAATGAAGTAAAAGGAAAAAAAAAAGAATGATGATGAGGATAATAATAAAAAGTGAGAATTATAAGAATTATGCGAGTAATAAAAGGATGAAGAACATGAAGAAAAAGAGAGGAGGATGAGAAAGAGAAGAAAGAGAAACAGAAGAAGAAGAGGGGATATGAAGAAAGAGAATGAGTATGAGGACAAGAAGAAGAAAAAAAGCTGATCTTATTTGCTTCACAAAAGTTCCCGTCTTCTTGATCAATCTTTAATCTAAAATATAATAAAAAACGTCAAATAGCAACAGTCAACATGCTCAAACTTCTCTACTAAGGAGAACCACTTTAGTGCTGATAGTAACAAATGTCGAAAATTAAAAAGTATAATAGAAAAATATACTTTTTATAACTTGATAAAATTGAACCCATTCCTTCAATGTTTGTCAAATTAAAGAACATAACGTACCAATTTTTTATGATTGTCATGAAAGATTATTTCTTAATACGGAGTAATTTTTAAGAAAAAACCTATCATCTAATAACAATGTTAGATGCTTAAAATTGTAAGGGATGTACATATTATAATTTAACAAAATTGAAGGAATGGGTTCAATTTTGTAAAATTATATAATATACCACATCTCTTATAATTTTTAGTGTTTGATATTGTTACCATGAAAATGTCTTTCTTAGTATTTATGACAAAAAAGAAAGAATTACCTTAAATGATGATGGCCCTATGCATTACCACACCATGAAATTCATGACAATTGACAAATGTACGCTTTTGATATATATGAAGCTTGCCACAATATATACAATTCATGCATATAAAAATCACAATTTATCAAATTTACAAAAGCAGAGAATGCAACTTCAACAATATATAATCAATTTATTATAGTTTGAGTTGCATGAAATAAATCATGGAAAAAACAATGAATAATCAACTACCATGTATTGAAGTATATATATAATAAAAAATGCACAAAACCTACTTGTAGAGCAAGAGCCTTTTGTTTGTCAAATTGTGATAAATCTATTTGTAGAGCATGTAGATTCATTAAGAACACCAACCTGTAAATAAGTTCATCAAAAGTGACTTAGGAGACACTGGAGAAAGAACTTACATTAGATGACTTAAATAACCAAAGATATATATTTTCCAATGAACTCAACAGGTACTTTAATGCCTCATACAATTCAAATATAACCTCACATTTAATCTCTCTTTCCTAACTTGCATAAGTTTGCACCAGTAAGGCAGTAAATGAAATTTCTATAAATAAGAAATAAGAAAAGCAAATTTTTTTTGAATACCATGTACTGAAAACCCAAAAATTGAGTCCAAAGTTACATCAAAGTCATCAGATAAGGTCAGCAGATAGATCTTCCAAATGCAGGAATGGAATTGATAGTGATTCAAGCTTATATATTAAAAACAAAAGCTTGTAAATAAGTAGTCCCAGTAAATAAGTAGTCCCAAGAAATCATGAGCCCTAAATCAAAAGCTTGTAAATAAGTAGTCCCAAGAAATCATGAGCCATGAATTTTCTTGAAATTAGAACATCTAGCTAATACCTGAATTAGCTGACCAGTATAAAGGTGCTTAGGAGTATATATAATTTGATTGTAAACATTATTTAAAAAAAAAGAAGAAGTTGAAGAGGAGGAATAAGATAAGTTTGAGTAGAAGAAAATGGCATGAAAAATAGAGAAACATTAAGAGAAAAATGAAAAGTAAAAAGAGATAATTAAAGAGAAGGAAACAAGAAATGAGAAGATGAAGACGAAAATGAAAAATAAGATGAGATTGAGTAGAAGAAAATGGCATGAGAAATAAAGAAAGACCAAGAGAAAAATTAAAAGTAAAATGAGAAAAGAGAAAATTAAAAAGAGAGGGTAACAAGAAAAGAGAAGTTGAAGACAAAAAAAATAAGATAATATCGAGTAGAAGAAAGTGACGAGGAGAAAGACCAAATAAGAATGAAAAAGACAGGGAAAAAAGAAAGGAGAAGTTGAAGAGGAAAAATAAGACAAGGTAGTAGAAGAAATGGCATGAAAATAGAAAAGGACCAAGATAAGAAGAGAAAAGAGAGTTTGAAAAAGAGGGGGAAACAAGAAAGAATGAGTTGAAGAGGAAAATAAGACAAGGTTGAGTAAAATAAATGGCAAGAAAAAAGTTTCAAATAATTATTTGCCTAACTCACAATTAGGGAGTAGCTAGATATTTTTTTGGATGCCTATGGATTTTAGATTGGACGTTATGCTAAGCCCCCCACCCCTTACATCATACCCAAAAGGTTGATCATAGAAATTAATTTTAAAAACATCGTTTGGTAAGACCTTAGAAAGTTATAACAAAAAAGCTATATGCATTTGAAGATATGTTTCCATTGAGTACTTTGGGTGAGCTGACCTTATTTGCTCACAAAAAGTTTCCGTACTTCTTTTTTAATTTAAAATGTATGCAAGAGTATCCAATAGCAAGAGTCACCATGCACAAACTTCTCTATTAAGGACCACTTTATGTTGATGGTAAGATTGTCGAAAACTAAAAATACGATAGGAAAATATACGTTTTATAATTTGACAAAATTGAACCCATTCCTTCAATTTTTGTCAAATTAAAGAATATAATGTGCTAATTTCTTATGACTGTCATGAAAGATTATTTCTTAATAATTTTAAGAAAAAATCTAACATGAATCGTAACAATGTTAGATGCTTAAAATTGTAAGGGATGTGATACATTCTATAATTTAACAAAATTGAAGGAATGGGTTCAATTTTATTAAATTATATAATATACCACATCTCTTATGATTTTTAGTGTTTAACATTGTTACGATGACCATAAAGTGTCTTCCTAGTATTTAATATTAATAACAAAAAAAAAAAAGGAAAAAAGAGTTACCTTAAAGCTAAAAAGCCCAAAATTGACTTAAAACAATGTAACCCCGGAACAAAGGCATGTTAGCAATTAAAAGGACTAAAATTCATTTATAAACTAAAGTTTTGAAAATCCATTTATAAACCAAAGAGAGTACTTGAAAATTTTGAAAATCCTTTTCTAAACTAAAGAAGACAATTAAAAAATTTGAAAATCATTCTATAAACTCCATTCCATCCCATTATTGTTTAAGATCATTGGTAATCAACAGAAATCTATTACAACTATGGAGTATAATTGAATGACATTAGTACCTGTGAAGTTGCACTGAGATCTGAACTCTTCTCAACCGAACTGTCAAGCTTCTCACCCACGTTCATGAACACTGTTAATTTTCTAGTGCTGAAGACGAAAGAACAAGTCATTACTCATCGGCAATAGGTTCAGGGAGACTTAGATAACATGAGAAAGTTGAATGTGCATATGCAATTATGAATCCTATAACAAACTAGCATCAACTCCCTCAAGGTATATGAGTCACTTAGATATAACCATGGAAACTAATATATAAAAAAAAATTTAAAAAAAAATCTAGGCAATTTGATAAAGGTGCCACAACTTTTTGAAATAAGAAAGAGATGCCATCTCTGCTATGATTAAGGAACTCAACAAGTATACTAATAATATAGGCATAGTAGACAATCAAATAAACAAGTGTGGACAGATTGACGATTTTCAATATGCTAGCCACACTTGCACACATAAAAAAGACAAACACCCAAACAGCCAAACATCAATTTTTGCCATGCACCTAGGCTAACAGCCAAGAGCCAGCCCTAATAAATTTGGAGTATCATAATAGCCACATCCAGGAAGTTTCAAGTCAAAGTATCTTCAAGATATTTTTCAAATGTCCTGAAAATTTTATCATTTATCAGTGGTTCTCCAATATGCATATGAGATGCGAAGAAGACTCACTTCCTATAGCTTCTCTAATATGCAATATAACACAAAAGTGCTGTGGTATTAACACATTCTTACAATTAAAAAGGCAAGGGGGTGGGGAAGAGCTTCTGCCTTGTCAAAATATGCTGCAATATGAACTAACTAGACACCTGAAATTTATTTAGAGCTTCAAATAAATAAGGCCATTGTTGAGTACTATCAGATTGAGTAGATCTCCATGTGTCACAAAATAAATTTTGGTACACACCCACGACCTATAAATATAAAAAGTGCACATAAAAATCAGCACTTGATGAAATGAAACCTCTCTCACAAAAATTACAAAAATCAGCAATAGAAAATATATTACCTGATTTAGCAGTGAAAATGCACTTCGAACCAAGTAGGGATCATCCATAAAACCCATCGCACATAAGCCATTACGGTTATATGAATGCACCTTGTACTCTATTGCACTAAAAAAGTAAATGTTAGATTTCTGTGAATCATGCGATATCATTCCGAAATACATTGATTTCATGCATCTGTTAACTTAAACCTTCAGAAAAGGGAAAACAGATAGAGGGATCACATATTTAGGCATTCAAATGTGGATTAAAAAAAATAAACTAAAGCGAATACAAACAGGCCTCCCTAAAGAATATTGACATTGATAGAGCCAATGGTAATTAATAGAGCAATCAAACATAGAATATAGCACTATACAGTAAACACATCTAACATTTAGAGAAGCTCAAATTCATTAATCAAAGAGTATAAATGACAGAAGGTAATTTAGCTTAGCTTCCTTGTAGAACTTATAAATGTCTTCTGCATAGGTGATTTACCTCAGCTTCCTTGTAGAACTTGTAAATGTCTTCTGCATGCTCCACAACTGCCAACTCATTCATCTCCAGCATCAATATCTTCAATCTTCTCCTTTGGTAATTTAATGTTCAATCCACAAGCAGCCTATGCAAAAACAATAAAAGTCCAAAGAGAACTCCAATTATTCAATCAACAGAAACAAAATACTTTCATTCATTCAGAGAGATGAGATCAGCAGAGAATGAGTTTCAATCAACCTTTCTTCGAGCAGTGAGAGTTGCAGTATAAGTCTTTCTAGATGAACCTTCAGTTGCTGCCCTTCTGCGGAGGCTGTTCTTTTCCTTCACCTATTCTTTAGGTCCAGGCTGATTACAATCACAGCTTCAGGCTTGATTGGCTTCACAGTAGCTCTCTTCTGCGAAGGATGCTTTCTAGGCACCTCCATTTGCATGTTAAAAATAACACAATAACTAATTAACATGCCTGGCTGTAATTTTTTGATTTTATTAAATACAATCATACCATATAGGCATATAACATTTCTACATTTCTACAACAAACAAGATGATGATAATGATGATAATAATAATGATGATAATAATAATAACAATAATAAAAATAATAAAGATAATAATAATAATAATAGTAATAGTAATAAAAATAATAAAGATAATAATAATAATAATAAAGATATAATAATAATAATAATAATAATAATAATAATAATAATAATAATAATAATAATAATAATAAATAAGATAATAAAGAAAATAATAATAATAATAATAATATAATAAATAATATAATTATAAAAATAAAGATAAATAAAGAAAATAATAATAATAATATATAATAAAGATAATAATATAATAGAAAATAAGAAAAATAATAATAATAATAATAATAATAATAAAGATAAAAAGAAAATAATAATGATAATAATAAAGAAAATAAAGAAAATAATAATAATAATAATAATAATAATAATAAATAAGAAAATAATAATAAATTAATAATAATAATAATAATAATAATAATAAATAATAAAGATAATAAATAAATAATGATAATATAATAATAAAGAAAATAATATATAATAATAATAATAAAGATAATAATATAATAATAATAAATAATAATAATAATAATAATAATAATAATAATAGAAGAAGAGAGTGAAAT
>CP025644.1:23172932-23192011 GCA_003576665.1 Ipomoea trifida
TAATAATAATAATAATAATAATAATAATAATAATAATAGAAGAAGAGGTGAATAGGCAATAAAAATAAAAATTAAAATTAAAATAATAATCAGAAGAAGAGGCAATAAAAAGCAGGGAAGAAGTGAGTCAACACTCACCAAGCAGGTTTCGAACCTGGAGCCTCCAAATTAGTCGACCCCTAAATCACAGAAGGTGATTATCTAAGAGAACTTGTAAATGTCTTCCACATACTCCACAACTGCCAACTCATTGTACACATCTCCAGCATCCCTATCTTCAATCTTCTCCATTGGTAATTTAATGTTCAGTCAACAAGCAGCCTATGCAAAAACAATAAAAAGTCCAAAGGAAACTCCAATTATTCAATCAACAGACACGAGGTACCTAACTAGTTATCTCAATATTACACCATGAGTTCAATTAATTAGAAAGGTGAAAGAGAAGTACCTTATTCCACCAATTGGGTAAGCTATCCAAACCGATCTAAGATTTATGAGCAACTGGAAGACTAATCGGACCAACGAAGCAGTGATTGGAGCAATCGGAGGAAGGAGTGAATCTAAGATTTATATAATTGTTATTTTTAGAGAGAGATAAAGAGAGAAAATATGCGTATGAGACAAAAAGAGAGGTATAGAAACAAGAATCAAACGTGCGTGTTGTGTGTGTGTATATATGGGGTGAAAGAGAAGCACATATTTTCACCAATAGGATAAGCTATTCAAGCCGTTCTATGATTTATGAGTAATCAGAAGATTGATTGGAGCAACCGGTGAGTGATTAGAGCAATCAGATGAGTGATTGGAGTAAATCTAAGATTTATATCAAGTGTGCGTGTTGCGTGTGTATACATATGGGGCAAAAGAGAAGTACCTATTTCCACCAATTGGGTAAGCTATCCAAGCTGATATATGATTTATGAGTAATCGGAAGAGTGATTAGAGCAATCGGATGAGTGATTGGAGCAAATCTAAGATTTATATAATTGCTATTTTTAGAGATGGAGTGCATGTCTTTATGTGAGAGACAAAAAGAGAGGTAAAGAAACGAGAATCAAGCTATCCAAGCCGATCTATGATAGTACAACAATGACATCTCAATTTGCTTAATTTCCACAACATTAGTAGTAGTATAGCTAAATAGTAAATACGTAAGAATTTAATAAGCATAAAATCAATATATATCATTGTTTCTATTATGATAATCTCATGAGGCATTACTCTATTAGAGTATATATGTATATTTTATACTTTTTTAAATGTACGAGCCAACAGGCCGACCCAGTCCATGGGCAAAAAATTAAAGCCCGACTAGTTCGTAGTATAAAACTGGCTAGCCCTAGTCCGCCCATTGTAGCAAATGGACTAGACCGGGCCAATCCAAACAGGTCGGACTTGGACTGGACTTCGTGATAACCCGTCCGTTTCACACCTCTACTATGGAGTAACTTGTGATATTAAATAGCTCATAATAGATCAATCAACTCTACACATTTGTCCTAGACCAAATTTGAAGAATAAACAAGGTGCCTAACCTAACTAGTAATCTCAATATTTACACCATTGGTGAATTCAATCATAAGGCTGAAAGAGAAGTACCTTATTCCACTCCACCCATTGGGTAAGCTATCCAAACTTCCAAACTGATCTAAGATTTATGAACAATTGGAAGACTGATCGGAGCATCAATCGGAGGAGTGATCGGAGCGAATCTAAGATTCATATAATTGTTATTTTTAGAGAGAGAGAAAGAGAATATGTTTATAAGACAAAAAGAGAGGTAGAGAAACGAGAACCAAGCATGCGTGTTGCGTGTGTATATATATAGGGTGAAAGAGAAATACCTATTTTCGCCAATTGAGTAAGCTATCCAAGCCGATCAATGTTTTGGAGCAACGGGTGAAGGATTAGCAACCGGATGAGTGATTGGAGCAAATCTAAGATTTATATAATCCCTGTTTTTAAAGATAGAGAGATAGTGCATGTCTTTATGTGTGAGATAAAAAAGAGAGGTAGAGAAACGAGAATCAAGCGCGCGTGTATATATATATATATATATATATATATATTTTGTTGAAATTAACTCATTAGGTTTACGACTAAACCTGCTGACCAACGTGTTTTGGACTTTTGGTGATGAATTGCAATCCCTAGACCCTTGTTGGATACGAAATTCATGGCTAACCCGCTTCTAGTCTCTGTCTTTCCAGTCCTTTTCCTTCAAATGACCGCATACACGGAGTAATAGTTTCTGCAATTTTGCGCCATACCGTCTCCACCGCTGTCGGTGTTGGGGTCTTGACTCTTGAGCTCCCCTATTCTGCTACAAGCCTACAACATTTTTTTTGTCTAACTTAAACCTTCAGAAAAGGAAAAAACAGATAAGAGGGATGACATGTTTAGGCATTCAAATGTGGGTTAAAAAAAAAAAAAAAAAACTAAAGTGAATACTAACAAACCCCCTAAAGAATATTGACATTGGATCTAGCCCTATACAATAAACACAACCTTATACAATAATTTAAAAAACAGCCAATGGTAAATAATAGAGCAATCAAACATAGAATCCAGCGCTATACAGTAAACACAACAAATGATGATTTACCTCAGCTTCCGTGTAAAACTTGTAAATGTCTTCTGCATACTCCACAACTGCCAAGTCATTGTACACATCTCCAGCATCAATATCTTCAATCTTCTCCTTTGGTAATTTAATGTTCAGTCCACAGGCAGCCTATGCAAAAACAATAAAAGACAAAAGAAAACTCCAATTATTCAATCAACAGAGAATGAGTCTCAATCAACCTTGTTTCGAGCAGTGAGAGTTGCAGTATAAGTCTTTCTAGATGAATCTTCAGCTGCTGCCTTTTTGCGGAGGCTGTTCTTTTCCTTCACCTCTTCTTTAGTGTCAGGGCTGATTACAATCACAGCTTCAGGCTTGATTGGCTTCACAGTAGCTCTCTTCTGAGAATGAGGCTTTCTAGGCATCTCCATTTGCAGCAGCAACTCCATCCACATTCACAGCACCAAAACATTTCTGCAACAAATCAAGAGATTAAGGCAGGGGACAAGTTCTTTAGAACTTCAGATTTACAGCAACAAAGCATGATGATGGGGTGGGGGCATGGCATACAATAATTAATAATGGGTCCTAAGCATCATTTAACACTATTGAATAGGGAAATTATAGCCACCAACCTTGTTCTTGTCAGCTGCTGCATTAGCCAGTAGCTGTGCACAAAAACCCCTTGTGAGGGGGCTAGACACCTGAGGAAGCTGCTGCTTGCCTTCAGCCCCTCGAAGGTAACCATATTGCCAATATCCCCAAGTACCTGGCAGTTACTTCCATCTGCTGCCATGTTCTTTTGCTTTATTCCCCCAGCAAAGACTCCCTCAACTGCAAATCTGCAATTCATTTACGTTAGGAAAGAAAACACCCAAAAATTAATATTTCTGATCTACAAAGACAAATGTCTCTTATAAAATTTCATCTTAATTACTCCATCAAATAAATTGAAAGACTCTTTTTCACACATCAAATCAGAAACACTTACAAAAATCAAAAGAAATGCGCTCCATCACGTGTAACAAACACCCAAAAAATCTGACTTTTTAACAAAGAATATTTCTGTTCTGATCTATAAATTACTCAAAATGAAATAAATTTACAGAATAATTGGCTTTTAACACTACTTGTTTTCATACATCAAATCAGAAAAATAATAAAAATAATTTTATAAGCTAAAAAGGATACTTGAAAATTTTGAAAATTTCAAAAAAAAAAATTTATAAGCTAAAGAGGATACTTGAAAATTTTGAAAATCATTTTATGAACTAAAGAGGATACTTGAAAATTTTGAAAATAATTTATAAACTAAAGAGAATACTTGAGAATTTTGAAAATCCATTTATAAACTAAAGAGAGTACTTGAGAATTTTGAAAATCCATTTATAAACTAAAAAGAGTACCTCAAAATTTTGAAAATCTTTTTATAATGAGCTAAATAGGATTCTTGAAAATTTTAAAATCATTTTATAAAGTTAAGTTATTTACTATAATGCAGCTTCACCAATGAATAATCAACTTATTATGAGCCTGAGTTGCATGAAATAAATCATGGAGAAAAACTGATTTGGAGTGAATGTTAATCATACCACACTATACCTCCCTTCCTTGTCCTTTGTTTCCTTTGTTTCCTTTGTTCTCCTAAGCATTAATGGCCTAAGAATTGCCTTGATCAGTTTCAATGCTCTCTGATCACCATTCTCATAAGGTCTCGGAGAAAAACTGATTTGGAGGGAATGTTAATCATACCACACTTTACCTCCCTTCCTTGTCCTTTGTTTCCTTTGTTCTCCTAAGCATTAATGGCGTAAGAATTGCCTTGATCAGTTTCAATGCTCTCTGATCACCATTCTCATAAGGTCTCTGTATTAACTTATTCCACCTAAAAGATAGCAAACATTTAAGTAATCTAGTTCAGTTAAACTTATTAGCATGTATATATACAGTTAGTAATATATAAGACATACCATGCCCAATTGCACCATGGCTCAACATGCAAGAAACACAGAAGGCTGTAAAAATCTTGCACATTATTCTGCAGCAATTAGCGAGGACAGCATTAACATAAAATGGATTGCTAGAACAGTCTAAAAAGTATTATGTTTCTCACATGAGATGATCTTACACAATACTTATTTATTTTAGGAGACATGATAAGTGGAGCACTCAGATGAGGAAACATACCTGAAGTGGAGTACCAGTGAGACACCACCTGCAATGTACAGACAATGTGAATGCAGCCCTAGCACTCACAGTTCTCCAAGCTAAGACTTTATGGTGTGTGCTTCAACCAGTACAATCCGATGCCAATCAACTTTATGGAATATGCTACTCCCCCCCCATCCTAAATCAAAGTTAAAAACTGGTTAATCAAGGTAGTCCATAACAAGTAGCATTGGGCATAGAACCAAATGAACAGAATAAATACACTTTCAAGCTCATGGGAAAACATTGATACTGATCTGGAAAAGGCTGGATCACTTACAGCCTTATATGCAGCAGATAGAAGACTATAGAGCTTGTCAAGACCACATCTAGTTCTGCTATCACTCTAGGGTTTACTTATGTCCCCACCATAATGAACAAAAACAGAAATGCTATCTGGCTTTGAATGGGCTTCAAGTTCATCCTGTTATAAGAATTATAATCAATATCAGTCACATTTTCATGTTGAAATTGAGCAAAAAGGGGCTACAGACTAGCAAACACACCTTCCATTGACCAAGTAATGCCATAGGACAAACAATGAGAGTGCCACCTTTAATCCTTCTGTTCCTAGAATGCTGAGTAATAGCCATATCCTCAGCAAGTTCTTGATTACCCTTGCCCAGCCTGGCAAGTATTAGAGCAATTGTGATTACAGTTTTCCCCAGTAAACACAGCCTTATACAATAATTTCAAAAACAGCCAATGGTAATTAATAGAGCAATCAAACATAGAATCTAGCGCTATACAGTAAACACAGCCAATGGTGATTTACCTCAGCTACCTTGTAGTAAATGTCTTCTGCATACTCCATAACTGCCAACTCCTTGTAGTAAATGTCTTTAGGAAAGAACTTCCTGATGATTTTTTTTCATGACCGGAAGGTGGGACACCAACAGGGTAGTCCCCATGAGTCAATTTGGGGGTGGTTTGACGAAAATATGATCAGGAAGCCATTAATATGTACCTGCCAAAAAAAAAAAAAAAAGCTTTACTCTTCCTCTATGCTAAGCTTTTCCATCCATGGCACAAAAGCCCAAGGTTGACTTAAAACCAACGTAATCCTGATATGAAAATAGAAAGTTGCGGATATTTAAATGAATAGTACACTTGCTAGCTTATGTCTTTGACACTACACAGTTAATTGCAAAGAAGAAAAGAGAAAAGAGTTTCGATAGACTGAAGAACTAAAATCCATTTAGTCACCTCTGGGTTCTGGCCAAAACAATGGAGGAGAGCTTGGAACTCTGTGAGATCGCCCACCTGAGTGGATGTGGCATGTGTGTTTATATAGTTAACATCATCCCTGCATACCCCGGAATTAGCTATGGCCTTCTCTATGCATAGGACAACACCAGTAACTGCACTTTTTTATAAAGGCGTGTTCAACTACAAAAAATAAACAAAAGAAAACTGATTTTTCTGATTGAGTGACCTAAGTTCCAGCAAAGATACAGACAGTAGTAACACAGCTTAACTAATAGGACAATGACAATTGACAACCAGTCGAAGTTAGGGTAGGTCATGAGGAGATTAAGAAAATCAGCGGGTTTAAAATCATTTTCAATAGCGGAAAGAATAACCTTCAGGGTGGGGTTCTTCCACCGAGAAATTCAGCATAGATTGTTGCACCTCTTTTCTGCTCACTCAAACAAGGAAAATTCGGGTTGCATGGGATGATAAGGAATTGAATGAAACAACTAGACTTGGGAAGTACATGTGAGAGTTACCTTCGCATGCTCAAGTTCTTCCAGAAGCAGAACTCCAGCTCCTTCACCCATGACAAACCCATCGCGGTCCTGTCAATAGCAATATCAGCAGATGCAACCTATTCTAATCAAACAGTGAAGATGCAAATGAAAGAAATGACATTACACTATCCCAAGGTCGAGAAGCTCTAGTAGGTTCATTGTTCCTCTGAGAAAGTGCCCTCACTGCCCTGCAAGCAATAAATCCACCCACTCCTGCAACAAAGACATTCAATATGTGACGACCACAAATAGCTAGCTAAATCAATGTATATAATTATAAAAGATATAATACCAGTTAGTATAATTACTGAATCAGATCCACCACACAGTATCATATCCTGAAATTCTTAAAGCATTAAACAATATAAAGTTCAATTCTTCAAGATATATTCATCATTTTAACCACATTAAAATTATCAGTAAAGTTCATGTTGTAGGAAGTAGAAGAAGGAAGGGGAAGAGTAATAAAAAGACGAAAAAAATTTGGAGAATGAAAGGAAAGGAGAGGATAAAAAAATTTTTATTTATATATATATAAGGGTGAAGAGAATAATGTGGAAAAAAAAAAAGAACACTTGAAAAAAGTAACTCAGAAAAAAAAATGAAAATTAGTAATAATAATAATAATAAGATAATAATGATAATATAATAATAATAAGATAATAATAATAATAATAATAATGAAATGATAAGAATAATAATAAAGATAATAATAATAAATAATAATAATAATAATAAATAATAATAATAATATAATAATAATATAAATAATAATAATAATAATAATAATAATAATAATAATAATAATAAAGATAATAATGATAAAATAATAATAATAATAACGATAACAATAATAAAAGATAATAATGATAATAAATAAGATAATAATAATAATAATAATAATAATAATAATAATAATAATAATAATAATAATAATAATAATAAATAATAATAATAATAATAAACAAGAAGAAGAGGCGAATAGGCAATAAAAATTAAAATAATAATAAGAAGAAGAGCCAATAAAAAGTAGGGAAGAAGTGAGTCACCAAGCAGCCTTGTAGACCTCTAAATCCTCCATTTTTCCATTTTAGTAAACAGAATGTGGTTTGCCTTAGCTTCCTTGTAGAACTTGTAAATGTCTTATGCATAGGTGATTTGCCTCAGCTTCCTTGTAGAACTTGTACATGTCTTCTGCATACTCCACAACTGCCAACTCATTGTACACATCTCCAGCATCAATATCTTCAATCTTCTCCATTGGTAATTTAATGTTCAGTCCACAAGCAGCCTATGCAAAAACAATAAAAGTCCAAAGAACACTCCAATTATTCAATCAACAGAAACAAAAGACTGTCATTCATTCAGAGAGATGAGATCAACAGAGAATGAGTCTCAACCAACCTTGCTTCGAGCAGTGAGAGTTGCAGTATAAGTCTTTCTAGATGAATCTTCGGCTGCTACCTTTCTGCGGAGGCTGTTCTTTTCCTTCACCTCTTCTTTAGTGTCAGGGTTGATTACAATCACAGCTTCAGGCTTGATTGGCTTCACAGTAGCTCTCTTCTGAGGAGGAGGCATTCTAGGCACCTCCATTTGCAGCAGCAACTCCATCCACATTCACAGCACCAATACATTTCTGCAGCAAATCAAGAGATTAAGGCAAGGGACAAGTTCTTTAGAACTTCAGATTTACAACAACAAAGCATGATGATGGGGTGTGGGGGCATGGCATACAATAACTAATAATGGGTCCTAAGCATCATTTAACACTATTGAATAGGGAAATTATAACACTAATAATGGGTTCTTGCAGCTGATGCAGCTTGTGCATTAGCCAGTAGTTGTGCACAAAAACCCCGTGTGAGGGCCTGAGGGGGGGCGAGACCCCTGAGGAAGCTGCTGCTTGCCTTCAGCTCCTCAAAGGGTAACCATATTGCCAATATCCCCAAGCACCCGGCGGTTCCTTCCCTCTGCCGCCATGTTCATTTGCTTTATTCCCAGCAACGACTCCCTCAACTGCAAATCTGCAATTCATTTACGTTAGGCAAGAAAACACCAAAAAATTAATATTTCTGATCTACAAAGACAAATGTCTCTTATAAAATTTCATCTTAATTACTCCATCAAATAAATTGAAAGACTCTTTTTCATACATCAAATCAGAAACACCTACAAAAATCAAAAGAAATGCATTCCATTACGAGTAACAAACACCCAAAAAATCTGACTTTTTAACACAGAATATTTCTCTTCTGATCTAATAAATTATTCCAAATCAAATAAATTTACAGAATGATTGGCTTTTAACACTCCTTGTTTTCATACATCAAATCAGAAAAAATGAAAGAAACGCATTCCACTAGTTAACAAACACCCAAAAAAAGACTTTTTTAACACAGAATGTTTCTGATCTACAAGGACAAGAGTCTCTTATGAATTTTATCTTAATTACTACAAATCAAATAAATTTTACATAAAATTTGACTTCTAACAATCTTAGATTTCAAACATAACTCAGAAACACACTAGTAACTCATGAAAAGAAAGATTGAAAAAACCCAATCAAGGTACCAGTATGAAATAAATCAAACAGCAGTCAAGAACACAACTCCCCAGCCCTGGATTAGGTGAAACGATTCCAAAAATCAGAAAAGCAAGAAAATCAAGATGCCCAAATAACCTTTATCAACCCATCAATCGAGCGAGATTAAAGTATCATAGTAGTAATAATATCTTTGAAATCATATATATGATTACCTCCTCCATTTTGATGTTGAACCACGGGTCTTGAAGCCCTGCCTCCGAAAATCAAATCTTCTTCTTTCTGGGTATCTCGCAGTCCTTCCTCCGACTGGCGGTGCGAGTGGCGGACTGCCGGGGAGATATATGCGAGGACTTAAAATTTTGAACACCGACCCTCTCAACGGATAAATTAATCCGTTGAGAGTTTAATGTTTTTTTTTTGTTTTTTTTGTTTTTTTTTTGATTAAACGTAGAGGGGACACCCAGGTAAACAACTAGGCTCTAGTGCCTTGGAACACAGTACTATGTCTATAAAATTTAACCCTTAACTTGTCCTCCCTAAGCTTGTCCAGCAACTCATTGGGGGGTTCGTTGCAGACAGTAAGACCAAGTGGGCGAGTGCGTGCCTGTTTAGCTAACATATCAGCAACTTGGTCATGCTCTCTGAAAGTATGGCAAAAGGTGACTTGGTTCAGTCTGTTCGCCATTTGAAGGCTCTTCCCGATAATGTTGGTAGAACGAAAAGACGTCTTGGATCCCCTTCGGAGGGCCTCAATCATGCGCTTAGAGTCACTTTCAATGATCAGGTTCTGAACTCCATGTGTTACCGCCATGTTCAAACCCTGGAGAATACCCCATGCCTCCGCCTCCTCTGCCGTGCATCGCCTAATGTTAAACATAAACCCTTTGAGCCAATTCCCATGATTATCCCTTAGCACTCCACCGCAAGCAGCCTCCTCAGTGGCCCTGTCACAGCTGCCATCCACGTTAATTTTAAACCATTCTGTGGGCGACTTTGTCCATTGTATTCCCCTATCGACGGAGTAGGAAGAGCCCAGTCCAGGCGCGCGTGACTTTGCAAAGGCACTGTCGACCTCCGCTATCTGCTGCGCAGTCCATTGGCATTTTTGCGCCAACACAATGCTCCGGTTGTTGAAGACTCTGTCATTACGCCACTTCCAAATCCACCATAGGTGTATCGCAAACTTTTCTGGCCAATCCTTGCCAAGCCCTAACCGGTTGTCTCCTACAAGGTTTGCCACTAACCACGCATCCCAGTCGAGATGGTCAAGCCGAGCTACGCCACTTCAGCCCAAAGCCGCTTCCCAGAGAGGCATCGTCTCCCCACAGTCCCGAAAGAGATGGTTATTGTCCTCGTCCTTGCCTGCATAGAAAATACACATTGCATTAGAAGTCAGGCCTCGCCTAGCCCTCTCCACATTCGTCATCACTCTCCCATGTTTTACCAACCACAGGAACATGCAAATACGCATGGGGACCTTAAGCTTCCAGATCTTATGCCAATCAAACTGCCCAGTGGGACTTTCGTAAGTAGTGATAGCTTCATAAGCAGAGCGGATGGAAAACTCCTGATTACTATCCCACCGCCACCCAATGACATCCTCATCTTCCGAGTCTTCAGACAGAATAAACCCGACTAATTTGTGAGCCAAGCGTTCGGGAAGCAGACCATTGAGTCGCTCCCATTTCCAGCCCCGACCCTCCTCCCAATAGTCATTGACGTTTGCGTACAAATCCGGGAGGCTCACCGGCGCCCTAAAAGCATCATATAAAGGCCTCTCGTCGATCCATATATCCATCCAAAAACGAGTATGTCGACCATTCCTTACTATCTTACTCAAACCATTCTCGACTATGGGATTCGCTGCCATAATGCCCTTCCAGGCATTAGAAGCCTTACCATAAATGCACTGGTTGCTGTATTTACTAGACAAGGTCCCTGCTGTAATTAATAATCGTCCGAAACAGGGGTATTTTGGTCTTTTCATGCTTTGATCATCTCCTTAACCCTTTGCAGTAGTTTTCCTTACACATTTTCATCCAATGAAGAGGTCCGACGAAAGCCATGGCTTTGTAATGTGGCTCACATGGCTTTCGCTGGACCTCTTCATTGGATGAAAATGTGTAAGGAAAACCACTACAAAGGGTCAAGGAGATACCAAAGTATGAAAAGACCAAAAATATCCCTGTTTAGGACGACCATTTGACGAAAATTTTAACGGTGGACTAAAAGTGGTAAGGACTAAATAAGACTGGCCGCAATGTGGCAAAAATTAATGAAGTCGACTAAAATCGGCAATGCCCCAATAACAATAGGACCAAAAATGGAAATGACTCATTCAAAAAAAAAAACTGGTTCAGAGAAGGCGGATGAATGTTTTCATATAATGATGGTTGGGTTAACAAAATGTATATATTAATATATGTGTAGATATGTTTGGCAAATTATTGCATGAACAATGGTCCACATAGTTGTATTGATCATGAGTGTAATATACATTTTTAATATGCTAAAAATTACATTATTTGTGTACTGAATGTACACTATTTGATATATGTAAATTATTAGTACTTTCAAATAATGTACTTTTAGTATAGTAAAAATATTTTTTATTTATGGTTCGTATAAATGTGTGGATTATGGTTCATGGAATAACGATTGGATGTGTTTAGTTTGGGCAAGGTTTAGTACATAGGAATATTTTTAAATAAAGATATTACGGAGTACATTTTATATGTTTTAAAGTGATATCATTTATTTGTTTACTCATACTTAAAATGTAAATTAAGAATGGTTTGTGGTTTTTATTATATCATTTAATGAAATTTTTTAATACTCAATTGATGTAGAAAATATTGATGGACAAATGCATCCAATTTTCAATGTCAAGACCATGGTGTGAATGGATTGCATTTGCATAGGCAACCATTTGTTGGAGTCTTTGGATCTTCATTATCTAGACCGTTGTCTATTAAGAAGAATGGTAGCTACAATCGAAATGTATACGGGAGTTAGAGCATCCCATCAAAGAAGATTATGGAGATAATGTCAGGGAAGATGCATAGTTGGAGGAGTGAGAAATGGAGAGAGAAGAAGAACTGAAGCATCTGCAAGCACCTCAATATTGGAACAGTAATTGTGTCCTTTGCATTCTTCAATGTTTCTCGCGGCTGACCATCTATTTTTATTTTTTTTGTTTTAAAAATAGGATTTGTTTGTTTTTTTTTTCTTCCCCATTTTCTCTTTCCTAATCACACTTACAAAAACTCCTCAATTACCGCGAAAAAACCCGACTGATAAGGATGCTCTTAGTATAAATATTTTTTTGATGTTGTATTAATATATGTTATATTCTGTAGATAACATTTTTCATAGTAGTATTCAACCCGATAATAATCGAGCCTTATTGACGAAAATTTCATGTTGGAACGGTAGTGTTAATATAAATGACCTTAGACCTTTTAATATTTTTTACGCAGTAGTTGGTATTTTATTATGAATAATATTTCTTTTTTTTCTTTGTTTAATATGCAATTTTATAAACACATTTCATTTGTTACTTGTATTTGTTTTCATGTATGTCTGTCATTACTTTGTATATACAAGCTAATAAGTACCATGAAAATCTGGTGGCTCATTGGTTGTAGCTATGGTGAGCTCGGGTTTTTGTTGTTCTCTCGAGATGGAGGTCATGGCACGTAGTATGCAAATACAAGTAACTAGGCACTATCACTAGGAAATCAACAAGAAGCTAAACAATTCATAAAATGTATAAGAAACACATATAAACAAAATATAAACACAAAATAAAGAAATATGACTCAAGATAGGGATCATTATCTTCTAGATGTTTCAACAACCTATGCGATTAGTGGGAACAAATAATCAAGGAATCAACCAGGAAAACACGTATGTATCATAGTCTATACTAATCACTCTCGTAATCAATAAACAATGATTAGAATAATGAATTGTCACTCTGATGGTGTATCAATTTCAAGTCCATCAAGCACACAAATAATCTAAAACCTCTAATTTCCCCTACTTTCATGGGAGAAAATCGAGAAAATCAAGTGCACTTAAAGACAACATACCAATGACAATGGTTAAATAAAACCGTTATCTAAATAAAAAAACGAGTACACAAAGACAACGGTTTATTAAAATCTTTGTCTTTGAAGTGTTGTCTATTCAAGTGTGCTTAAAGTCAACACACAAATGACAACAGTTAAATAAAACCATTGTCATTTATAAAAACAAAATGCACATAGACAACGGTTTTAAAAAATCGTTGCCTTTGTAGTATTGTGTATTCAATTGCACTTAAAGACAACATACCAATGACAACGGTTAAATAAAACTGTTGTCTAAATAAAAAACGGGGGCACAAAGACAACGGTTTTAATAAAACGTTGTCTTTGAAGTGTTGTCTATTCAAGTGTGTTTAAAGACAACACACAAACGACAACGGTTAAATAAAATTGTTGTCTTTTTTAAAAAATAAACGCGCAAAGACAACAATTTTAAAAAAACCGTTGTCTTTGTAGTGTTGTGTATTCAAGTGTTTTTAAAGACAACACACAAACGACAACGGTTAAATAAAACTGTTGTCTTTTTTAAAAAATAAACGCGCAAAGACAACAATTTTAAAAAACCGTTGTCTTTGTAGTGTTGTGTATTCAAGTGCACTTAAAGACAACACACCAACAACGACGGTTACATAAATCCGTTGTCTTTTATTTTAAAAAAAATGCACATAGACAACGGTCTTTAAAAACTGTTGTCTTTGCTATGTTGTCTTTTGACAAAACGCACAAAGACAACACACTATGGTTTGGTAAAAACCGTTGTCTTTGATAAAATTGTTGCGTAAAAGACAACGATTTTGTCCAAAACTGTTGTCTTTTACACTTTTTTCAAAAACTATTGTCTTTTTAGTGTTGTCTATGTGCATTTTTCTTGTAGTGGGACAAGTTCTTTAGAACTTCATATTCACAGCAACAAAGCATGATGATGGGGTGTGGTGGCATGGCATACAATAATTAATAATGGGTCATAAGCATCATTTAACACTATTGAATAGGGAAATTATAGCTGCCAACCTTGTTCTTGTCGGCTGCTGCAGCTTGTGCATTAGTCAGTCGTTGTGCACAAAAACCCCGTGTGAGGGGGTGAGACACCTAAGCAAACTACTGCTGAAGGGTAACCATATTGCCAATATCCCCAAGTACCTGGCGGTTCATTCCCTCTGCTGCCATGTTATTTAACTTTATTCCCCTAGCAATGACTCCCTCAACTGCAAATCTGCAATTCATTTACGTTAGGCAAGAAAACACCCAAAACTTAATATTTCTTATCTACAAAGACAAATGTCTCTTACAAAATTTCATCTTAATTACTCCATCAAATAAATTGAAAGACTCTTTTTCATACATCAAATCAGAAACACTTACAAAAATCAAAAGAAATGCATTCCATCATGAGTAACAAACACCCAAAAAATATGACTTTTTAACAAAGAATATTTGTGTTCTGATCTATAAATTACTCAAAATCAGTGTTGCAAAAATCCTGCCTAGGCGCCGATTAATCCCCGCCTAGGCGCTAGGCGCTGGTCGACCGCCTAGCGTATCACCTTAAATGGTGGTCTAGCCGGCTAGCCGGCTAGGCGGCCGCCTAAGCACCGCCTAGGCCGCTTAGGCGCTGACCGCTTAGGCCTCCTAGGCGCCGACTAGACCTCTTAAGCACAGACTAGGCCGCCTATTCGGCCGATTAACTATTGTTCTTTTTTTTTTTTATTAATGAGTTATTTCACTCAAAACAACATCGTTTTGAGCAAAATAATCCTAAATTGTACAAACTCGAGATATTTTTTAGGTTAATATTTAATACTTTAGTATTAACTATTAAAGTATTATAATATTTATAATTATTAGTCTTTAAAAAATTAAAAATACTTAGACAAATTTTTAAAAAATATAAAATAAAATAAAAAAATACACGAACGCCTAGGCGAGGATTAATCGGCGCTTAGGCATCCTAGGCGCTAGGCGCTCCCCGAGCGCCTGAGGAGCGCCTAGCAATTTTTTCAACCATGCTCAAAATCAAATAAATTTACATAATAGTTGGCTTTTAACACTCCTTGTTTTCATACATCAAATCAGAAAAATTGAAAGAAACGCATTCCATTAGGTAGCAAACACCAAAAAAAAAAGGCTTTTTAACAGAGAATGTTTTTGATCTAGCACAAGAATCTCTTATGAATATTATCTTAATTACTCCAAATCAAATAAATGTACATAAAATTTGACTTCTAACAATCTTAGTTTTCATACATCAACTTAGAAACACATTAGTAACTCATGAAAAGGAAGATTGAAATAACCCAATCAGACCAATATGAAATAAATCAAGCAGTCCATGAGTAGTCAAGAACACAACTCCCCAGCCCTGGGCCCTGGATTTAGATTAAACGAGTCCAAAAATAAATAAAAAAAAAAAGCAAGAAAATCAGGACGCCCAAATAACCTTTATCAACCCATCAATCGATGGGAGATTAAAGAATCATAGTAGTAATAAAATCTTTGAAATCAGATATATGATTACCTCCTCTATTTTGATGATGAACCACAGGTCTTGAAGTCATTCTTTTAATATGCTTCAGAAAATGAAATCTTCTTCTTTGTGGGTATCTCGCAGTCCTTCCTCCTCCTCTTCCAACTCTCTTTGAGATCTTTCTTTATATCAAGAAACAAAGGAACAAGCCCGATTAGAAAAGTTGAGATGTGGACCCTTCAAAGATGTGGAATTGAAGACAATATCTACTAGGGTCACAGTTGTGTGAGACTGTCTCACGGATCTCTATTGGTGAGGCGGGTCGGGTCGGGTCGAAGCAACATGCAAATGTCATACTTATATGTGCAAATCTCACACTTATATGCTTAAATATAACACTAATCAAAAATACAATTTTTGTTACTTATAAGAGTAAAAGTAATACATTTTTCATAATAAGTAATGTTGACAAGTGTCTCTCACTTATAAGGGCAAATATAATACTTTTGAGGAAAAATGTAATACTTTTAAATCGAAATGTAAAAGTATTGTATTTTCCCTTAAAAGTATTACATTACCCTAATAAGTAACAAAAATTTTATTCCTGATTAGTATTACATTTGAGCATATAAGTATGACATTTGTGCATATAAGTGTTACATTTGCATCTTGATCCGACCCTTCTCATGGTGAGACGGTCTCACACAAGTTTTTGGCTATATGCTATAGGGAATTTTGGGGGAAGAGAGAGGCAGTGACAATTTAGTGTGAAAATTTTGGGTTTTAGAGAGACATCATGCCCTATATATAGAATATCTGCTATAGGGAATTTTGGGGGAAGGGAGAGGCAGTGACAATTTAGTGTGGGAATTTTGGGTTTTAGAGAGACATCATGCCCTATATATAGAATAAGAAAAAGAGAGATCGGCGGCTGCGATTGGCGAACTGAATTGAATCATGTGCTCCACCCAACTAAAAGCGGACTTTTGAGTGGCTCTGATACCAAATTGAATCATGTGGACTTTTGGATGGCTCTGATACCAAATTAAATCATGTGGACTTGTGGATGGCTCTGATACCAAATTAATACCAAATTAAATCATGTGGACTTTTGGGTGGCTCTGATACCAAATTGAATCATGTGGACTTTTGGGTGGCTCTGATACCAAATTGAATCACGTGTCCGGGCCGATTGATTTTGCCGATTGATTTTGATGGGCTCCAAGCAACACGTGGACCATAATCTTTTTTTCGGGTGGCGCAGAGATTCGAGCCCATGACCTTTTGGGTGACTCTGATACCAAATTGAATCATGTGTTCCACCCAACTAAAAGCCTAAGCTGAGATTTTGACTGCACATTTATGTTTATATTATATTTATGCTCACACAAACTAGCGGGGAGATATCATGCGCCGACTTAAAGGAGAGAGAATCAAATTTTGAACACACGGACTCTCTCAACGGATAAATTAATCCGTTGAGAGAGTTTAATTATTTCTTTTTTAATTCCATTGAGAGAGTTTAATCTCTCTTTTTTTTTTAATTCTTCCTAACTAATTTTTAAAAGGTAAAAATTTGTATGAAATTCAAATCTTTGTCTGTGAAATATGTCGAATAAAGGTTAAAATATAATATTTATATAAAAAAAGTGCAATAATAATCATAATAAAATGTTTATTACTTATATGAAAATGTGTAATACTTTACATTTTGATTTTAAAGTATTATATTTTTTTTATAAGTAATAAAGGTTTGCCAACATTAATTATATGGAAAATTGTAATACTTTACAATGTAAAAGTATTACATTTACACTTCCATTATAAGTAATAAATAATTCATTCCTGATATTATATTTTTTTCGTATAAGTAATGCATTTCCATATTGATATGACTTGACTCGACTCATCTCACGGTTAAAGATGTGTGAAATAGTCTCACACAAGTGTGACCCATTTTTAAATCCGTTCATAGAGTTTAAAATTATTATTTTTATAATTTTTTTTGTTGTTTAAAGCTATTTTTTTAAAAAATTTCTTTCATATTGTTAAAGTGATTAATGAAGTCAAACTTTGGTTGATAATCTATTTCTCAAACACCACCATCATCAATTTTTTTTTCTTCATGAAAAACGAAAAGAACAAAATATGGATAAAAGAAATGTGGTAAGTAATTTAATTTAATTTAAAGCAATGTATATCTATCAAATCATAATTTAGTAGAATTATTATAGTTGAATAATTAATGTTTTTTTATGTTACAAGGGAAACCGTAACCATTACAGATGGTGTATACTATGTAAATTTTGTAAAACTGCATTAAGAAGACTTGGTGTGATGACTCAAACGAGAAAATGTTAACAAAATTAAACTCGTGACTATTTTTATTATTATGGATTCAAATGTCCACTATTTCATTTACAAATTTGTATGCTTCCCTGTCTGATTCGATCTTGTCAACAAATTTTCACATTTCTCATCATTTGCTTAGTCTCATTAGAGTTACACTACATAGAAGTGTCTATACTATCATATAAATATAATCTAATAGAATTGAATAAAAATTTAATTACAATAAACTTAACTCATAGCAATAAAAGTAATATTAGAGATTGAAATACATATTATAGTTAAATATACCTCTTAAGATGGACACAATCAGCAAAAAGATTACCCTTTCAGAGGATCATCATGGAGACTTAGGCATAATGATTGCCACGAGAACATCACGCTCAAACTCTACTAAAAATCTATTGGTATTCTTTTTTAAAATCCTATGAAAATATTTCAAGCAAGATAGCTCTATACAAAATGTACATATATATACAAAATTCCTTGAAATGTATTTTTTTGGTAAATTTAAGGGGTCTTTCTCTGTCGATGTAACGGTCCAGGTTCACGCCGGGAAGCACAGGAGCTAACCCAGAGGGAATCGTCACTTGTGGGAACTGAACCCGGGTTCTCCCAAAAATTCCTTAATATATTAAAAAGGTTTGGGATTTTCACCTTATATTTCAGGTTAAAATTCTTATGCCCTTTATTTTTGCCAATTTATCTATATTTGAATTTGGATTCATATTGAGTCATCCCACATCAAACTACTAGGCATCTTGAAATAAACTTAATAAACACTGACAGAAATGCCTCCCAACTGGAACTTACATTCTTAATAAATAATTAGATCTCTTGAGAAATTCTTTGTCATAATAAGAGTGATTGATGGATAGACCCAAACCAAGTGGAAGACAGCAATACATACCACCTCCTTGCAATTAAGTTTTATGAAAGGAAGAACCATTTCTATCAACCCCCTGGGAATTTGGTTGCATATGTAGAGATTTATTTTACTACCATATGTAAATATTCTTTCCTCATTCTTTGTAATGTGATTAGTCAATCATAGGATTTCCTTACCTTTATTTTATTATTACCGTTAGAGTAGCTAGTATATATATGC
>CP025644.1:23192333-23265170 GCA_003576665.1 Ipomoea trifida
CCATCAAATAAATTGAAAGACTCTTTTTCATACATCAAATCAGAAACACTTACAAAAATCAAAAGAAATGCATTCCATCATGAGTAACAAACACCCAAAAAATATGACTTTTTAACAAAGAATATTTCTGTTCTGATCTATAAATTACTCAAAATCAGTGTTGCAAAAATCCCGCCTAGGCGCCGATTAATCCCCGCCTAGGCGCTAGGCGCTGGTCGACCGCCTAGCGTATCACCTTAAATGGTGGTCTAGGCGGCTAGCCGGCTAGGCGACCGCCTAGGCCGCTTAGGCGCTAACCGCTTAGGCCTCCTAGGCGCCGACTAGACCTCTTAAGCATCGACTAGGCCGCCTATTCGGCCGATTAACTATTGTTCTTTTTATTTTATTTTTTATTAATGAGTTATTTCACTCAAAACAACATCGTTTTGAGCAAAATAATCCTAAATTGTACAAATTCGAGATATTTTTTAGGTTAATATTTAATACTTTAGTATTAACTATTAAAGTATTATAATATTTATAATTATTAGTCTTTAAAAAATTAAAAATACTTAGACAAATTTTTAAAAAATAAAAAATAAAATAAAAAAATACACGAACGCCTAGGCGAGGATTAATCGGCGCCTAGGCGTCCTAGGCGCTAGGCGCTCCCCGAGCGCCTGAGGAGCGCCTAGCGATTTTTTCAACCATGCTCAAAATCAAATAAATTTACAGAATAGTTGGCTTTTAACACTCCTTGTTTTCATACATCAAATCAGAAAAATTGAAAGAAACGCATTCCATTAGGTAGCAAACACCCAAAAAAAAAGGCTTTTTAACAGAGAATGTTTCTGATCTAGCACAAGAATCTCTTATGAATATTATCTTAATTACTCCAAATCAAATAAATGTACATAAAATTTGACTTCTAACAATCTTAGTTTTCATACATCAACTCAGAAACACATTAGTAACTCATGAAAAGGAAGATTGAAAAAACCCAATCAGACCAGTATGAAATAAATCAAGCAGTTCATGAGCAGTCAAGAACACAACTCCCCAGCCCTGGGCCCTGGATTTAGATTAAACGACTCCAAAAATCGGAAAAGCAAGAAAATCAAGACGCCCAAATAACCTTTATCAACCCATCAATCGATGGGAGATTAAAGAATCATAGTAGTAATAAAATCTTTGAAATCAGATATATGATTACCTCCTCTATTTTGATGATGAACCACGGGTCTTGAAGTCATTCTTTTAATATGCTTCGGAAAATGAAATCTTCTTCTTTCTAGGTATCTTGCAGTCCTTCCTCCTCCTCTTCCAACTATCTCTGAGATCTTTCTTTATATCAAGAAACAAAGGAACAAGCCCGATTAGAAGAGTTGAGATGTGGACCCTTCAAAGATGTGGAATTGAAGACAATATCTGCTAGGGTCACAGTTGTGTGAGACTGTCTCACGGATCCTTATTGGTGAGACGAGTCGGGTCGGGTCGAAGCAACATGCAAATGTCATACTTATATGTGCAAATCTCACACTTATATGCTTAAATATAACACTAATCAAAAATACAATTTTTGTTACTTATAAGAGCAAAAGTAATACATTTTTCATAATAAGTAATGTTGACAAGTGCCTCTCACTTATAAGGGCAAATATAATACTTTTGAGGAAAAATGTAATACTTTTAAATCAAAATGTAAAAGTATTGTATTTTCCCTTAAAAGTATTACATTATCCTAATAAGTAACAAAAATTTTATTCCTGATTAGTATTACATTTGAGCATATAAGTATGGCATTTGTGCATATAAGTGTTACATTTGCATCTTGATTCGACCCTTCTCATGGTGAGACGGTCTCACACAAGTTTTTGCCTATATGCTATAGGGAATTTTGGGAGAAGAGAGAGACAGTGACAATTTAGTGTTGGAATTTTGGGTTTTAGAGAGACATCATGCCCTATATATAGAATATCTGCTATAGGGAATTTTGGGGGAAGAGAGAGGCAGTGACAATTTAGTGTGGGAATTTTGGGTTTTAGAGAGACATCATGCCTTATATATAGAATAAGAAAAAGAGAGATCGGCGGCTGCGAGTGGCGAACTGAATTGAATCATGTGCTCCACCTAACTAAAAACATCTGCCCAACTAAAAGCGGACTTTTGGGTGGCTCTGATACCAAATTGAATCATGTGGACTTTTGGGTGGCTCTGATACCAAATTGAATCATGTGGACTTTTGGGTGGCTCTGATACCAAATTGAATCATGTGAACTTTTGGGTGGCTCTGATACCAAATTGAATCACGTGTGCGGGCCGATTGATTTTGATGGGCTCCAAGCAACACGTGGACCATAATCTTTTTTTCGGGTGACGCGGAGATTCGAACCCATGACCTTTTGGGTGGCTCTGATACCAAATTGAATTTTTTTTTTAATTCTTCCTAACTAATTTTTAGAAGGTAAAAATTTGTGTGAAATTCAAATCTTTGTCTGTGAAATATGTCCAATAAAGGTTAAAATATAATATTTATATAAAAAAAAGTGTAATACTAATCATAATAAAATGTTTATTACTTATATGAAAATGTGTAATACTTTACATTTTGATTTTAAAGTATTATATTTTTTTATATAAGTAATAAAGGTTTGCCAACATTAATTATAAGGAAAATTGTAATACTTTACAATGTAAAAGTATTACATTTACACTTCCATTATAAGTAATAAATAATTCATTCCTGATATTATATTTTTTCATATAAGTAATGCATTTCCATATTGATATGACTTGACTCAACTCATCTCACGGTTAAAGATGTGTGAAATAGTCTCACACAAGTGTGACCCATTTTTAAATCCGTTCATAGAGTTTAAAATTATTATTTTTATAATTTTTTTTGTTGTTTAAATCTATTTTTTAAAAAAGTTTCTTTCATATTGTTAAAGTGATTAATGAAGTCAAACTTTGGTTGATAATCTATTTCTCAAACACCATCATCAATTTTTTTTTTTCTTCATGAAAAACGAAAAGAACAAAATATGGATAAAAGAAATATGGTAAGTAATTTAATTTAATTTAAAAGCAATGTATATCTATCAAATCATAATTTAGTAGAATTATTATAGTTGAATAATTAATGTTTTTTATGTTACAAGGGAAACCGCAACCATTACAGATGGTGTATACTATGTAAATTTTGTAAAATTGCATTAAGAAGACTTGGTGTAATGACTCAAACGATAAAATGTTAACAAAATTAAACTCTTGACTATTTTTATTATTATGGATTCAAATGTCCACTATTTCATTTACAAATTTGTATGCTTCCTTGTCTGATTCGATCTTGTCAACAAATTTTCACATTTCTCATCATTTGCTTAGTCTCATTAGAGTTACACTACATAGAAGTGTCTATACTAACATATAAATATAATCTAACAGAATTGAATAAAAATTTAATTACAATAAACTTAACTCATAGCAATAAAAGTAATATTAGAGATTGAAATACATATCATAGTTAAATATACCTCTTAAGATGGACACAATCAGCAAAAAGATTACCCTTTCAAAGGATCATCATGGAGACTTAGGCATAATGATTGCCACGAGAACATCACGCTCAAACTCTACTAAAAATCTATTGGTATTCTTTCTTAAAATCCTATGAAAATATTTCAAGATAGCTCTATACAAAATGTACATATATATACAAAATTCCTTGAAATGTATTTTTTTGGTAAATTTAAGGGGTCTTTCTCTGTCGATGTAACAGTCCAGGTTCACGCCGGGAGGCACAGTAGCTAACCCATAGGGAATCGTCACTTGTGGGAACTGAACCCGGGTTCTCCCAAAAATTCCTTAATATATTAAAAAGGTTTGGGATTTTCACCTTATATTTCAGGTTAAAATTCTTATGCCCTTTATTTTTGCCAATTTATCTATATTTGAATTTGGATTCATATTGAGTCATCCCACATCAAACTACTAGGCATCTTGAAATAAACTTAATAAACACTGACAGAAATGCCTCCCAACTGGAACTTACATTCTTAATCAATAATTAGATCTCTTGAGAAATTCTTTGTCATAATAAGAGTGATGGATAGACCCAAACCAAGTGGAAGACAGCAATACATACCACCTTCTTGCAATTAAGTTTTATGAAAGGAAGAACCATTTCTATCAACCCCTGGGAATTTGGTTGCATATTCCTCACCAATCACCCTTCAAAATATCATATGATCAGCGAAGTACTCTCTACAAAAATAAATTGGAAAACCTTGCACAATGGTATTACACCTAGCTAGCTATCAACCAAATTAAAATCCTTATGGGACATGGGAACGCAACATTACTTAGCTTAACAAAGCTCAGATAGTTAGGATCAAACACTTGTTTAACAGCAATCAAGCAAATTTACAACATGAACGTACGTACTTCCTGCTATACTTCTGTTTCTAGCTGCTAAATTTTAACAACAAATGGGCTAGCATAGTCCCTTGTAGCAAATGAACTGGACCAGGTCAGCCCAAACGGGCAGGGTTTGAACTGGACTTCGGGTTGATCCGTCCGTTTGACACATCTATTATCGAGTGACTTGTGATATTAAATAGCTCATAATAGATCAATCAACTTTACACTTTTGTACTAGACCAAATCTGAAGAAACACGAGATACCTAACTAGTTATCTCAATATTACACCATGGGTAAATTCAATTAATTAGAAGGGTGAAAGAGAAGTACCTTATTCCACCAATTGAGTAAGTTATCCAACCCGATCTAAGATTTATGAGCAATTAGAAGACTAATCGGACCAACGGATGAGTGATTGGGGCAATCGGGAGGAAGGAGTGATCGGAGTGAATCTAAGATTTATATAATTGTTATTTTTAGAGAGAGAGAAAATATGCGTATGATACAAAAAGAGAGGTATAGAAATGAAAGCGTGCGTGTTGTGTGCGTATATATATGGGGTGAAAGATGAGTGCATATTTTCACCAATAGGATAAGTTATTCAAGCCGCTCTATGATTTATGAGTAATCAAAAGATTGATTGGAGCAACAGCTGAGTGATTAGAGCAATCGGATGAGTGATGGGAGCAAATCTAAAATTTATATAATTGCTATTTTTAGAGATAGAGAGAGTGCACGTCTTTATGTGAGAGACAAAAAAGAGATGTAAAGAAACGAGAATCAAGTGTGTGTGTGTGTGTGTATATATAGTTTAATAAAAGTATAACATGTGAATTAATTTCTCAATTATCATAATCATTAAGATTTCATTCAAAAGTAACAATTAGCATAATTTTATAAGTGTAATAATCTGTGAATTGAAATAAATTGCATAATTATATGGATGTAATAATTTGTGAATTAGCGTAATAATTTGTGAATGAGAACAATTATAAAATGGTAAGAGATCTAAAAATAGGTAAAAGCTTTCAATTTTTAAATTAATACAAAAAAAAACTATTATATTACAAAATTTTCATATTTGTCAAATATTTGATATTACAAGAATGCCCCTAAATTTGGTCGAGAAAACGGCTCTTCTATTATATATATATATATATATATATATATATATATATATATATATATATATATATATATATATATATATATATATATATATATATATATATATATATATATATATATATATATATCGAGCGTGCATGTTGTGTGTGTATTAGTGTATATATATATATAGGGTGAATGAGAACTATCTATTTCCACCAGTTGTGTAAGTTATTCAAGCCGATCTATGATAGTACAACAATGACATCTCAATTTGTTTAATTTCCACAACATTAGTAGTAGTATAGCTAAATAGTAAATACGTAAGAATTTAATTAGCATAAAATCGATATATACTAGTGTTTCTATTATGATAATCTCATGAAGCATTACTCTATTAGAGTGTCTGTGTGTGTGTATATATATATATGTATATATATATATATATATATATATATATATATATATATATATATATATATATATATATATATATATATATATATATTTATTTATTTATTTATTTATTTTATATTTTTAAAAATGTGCGAGCTAATAGGTCGACCTGGTCCATGGGCAAAAAATTAAAGCTCGACTAGTCTGTAGTATAAAACGGACTAGCCCTAGTCCGCCCATTGTAGCAAATGGACTAGACCGGGCCAATCCAACGGGTCAAACTTGGATTGAACTTTATGTTAACCCATCAGTTTAACACCTGTACTATGGAGTGACTTGTGATATTAAATAGCTCATAATAGATCAATCAACTCTACACATTTGTCCTAGACCAAATTTGAAGAATAAATGAGGTGCCTAACCTAACTAGTTATCTCAATATTTACACCACGGGTGAATTTAATCAGAATGATGAAAGAGAAGTACCTTATTTCACCAATTGGGTAAGCTATCCAAACTGATCTAAGATTTATGAGCAATCAGAAGATTGATTGGAGCAACGAGTGAGTGATTAGAGCAATTGGATGAGTGATTGGAGCAAATCTAAGATTTATATAATCACTATTTTTAGATATAGAGAGATAATGCATGTTTTTATGTATGAGACAAAAAGAGAGGTAGAGAAACGAGAATCAAGCGTGTATATATAACATGAGAAAAATTAATGATGGAAAATTTTAATAGTCAAATATCACATTTGTGTACAATAAGTTAATACCAACCAAGATCCCTTCGAGTTTGGTGGTTTCGCCAGCTATAGTCCTAAACTTTGATTTTGAATTTTAAAGTCCTTCGAATTACATTTTTTTACCTTCGGCGGTCCTCCTGTTACTATCAAACGTCTGATAGTAACTCATTCATTAGGTTTACGACTAAACCTGCTGACCAACGTGTTTTGGACTTTTGGTGATGAATTGCAACCCCTAGACCCTTGTTGTTGGTTACGAAATTCCGGGCTAACCCGCTTCTAGTCTTCGTCTTTCCAGTCCTTTTCCTTCAAATGACCGCATACACGGAGTAATAGTTTCTGTAGTTTTGCGCCATACCACTGTCTCCGCCGCTGTCGGTGTTGGGGTCTTGACTCTTGAGCTCCCCAATTCTTCTACGAGCCTACAACATTTTTTTTGTCTATAAAGTTTCCCTCGTCTCACACTCAGAGTTTTAGCAATAAAGATGAGTTCTTTAGGTGCTTTTAGTTCGAGTTGTCTCGATCGAGGTTACCCTTTGAAGTTTCAGGTTCATTTTCTTGATTATTTCTTTTTTTTTTTTCTTCAGAAATTTGTAAGATTTTGTTCTTGTAAAGAGGGCGAATGATTAATGCAGTTTATATTGTAGGATGAATTGAAGAGTTCAAAGCCGAGGAAGCTCTGTGTTAGAGCTTCTTCAGTGGCGTCACCTCCACCGCAAAGTTTGCAGTTTTCGGCGGCTAAAGCTCAACAATCAGAAAAGTTTCGAATTGGTGTTCTTGGAGCTAGTGGCTATACTGGCTCTGAGGTACTGGCTTTTATCGGAAATCATTAATACAGTTAGTGTCATTATCTGAATGGTCCGTAGAATAATCTTTATTTATAGTTGTGAGAATGGAATTTAGAAGTTACTGAATCTTGATTTCTTGAGCGCCCTTCTGTCGAATGTGTTTAAATATATTTGGTGACTCCATTGTACTGCCACAGTGCTACTAGAAGACACTGATTTGCATAGGAAGTTGTTTGCAGTTTTGAGATGGGTGAACATGGTGTGAGTTCTTGAACTTTGAATTCAATATTGATCTGTTAATGAAACTGGATGATCTGAAAATGGTGATATGTATTCTCCCAAAATTATGGTTTGTACTCTCTTGGGTGATATATGAACTTGTTTTTAGGCTACTGATTCCCCAACATCTTGCAGATTATCAGACTCCTGGCAAATCATCCCCAATTCAAGATCACTCTAATGACTGCAGATAGAAAAGCTGGTCAATCGATAGAATCTGTTTTCCCTCACTTGGTATCACAAGTAAGAGTCTCAATGTCATCATCATTAATTATATTATTTCCCATATTACCCCCGAGAATTTCTTTGGTTTTATTATACATTCCTCTTTAATTATGTACAACTTTACCTTTCTTTCAGGATTTGCCAAACCTGGTTGCTGTCAAGGATGCAGATTTTTCTTCTGTGGATGCAGTATTTTGTTGTTTACCCCATGGAACAACCCAGGTTTTAGACTATTCTTTGCCATCTCATGATGTTTCAGACTGATGAAGTTTACACCTTTAGCCATATAACAGAAATTATATTGATTGTAACTGATTCATCTATAGACACAAACATATCTATGCTCTTCCAACAATTGCTGATTACTTTATTTTTTAGGAAATCATCAAAGGATTGCCAACTAGTCTAAAAGTTGTTGATCTTTCTGCGGTATGCTACTGACTAATTGTTTTACCATACACTGTACTGTGTTCACAATCAAGTATCTTTTGATACTTTCGGGAAATGTTGCGCTATCTGACTGATGCAATGTTTATGTGCAGGACTTCCGACTGCGTGATGTTGCCGAATATGATGAATGGTATGGTCAGCCACACAGTGCAACAGAGTTGCAGGTACATTCTTCTTTTGTACATCATCACTTGGAGTAACTCCTTTATGAAAGAAATAAATGACATTGATGAAGGTCTATGACTAAAATTATAAAATTTATCAATAAAGCATTCAGGCATCTCTAGTTTTAAAGATTTTTTTCTGCATGAAACATGAGTTGAATGTAATGATTTTCTGTATCTGATTAAAGATTCCCTCTTATCTAACCTAAGGTTTTCATATTTTCTAATGCTTTCTTGTACTTGAATGCAGAAAGAAGTAGTATATGGTTTGACTGAGATCTATAGAACAGAAATCCAAGATGCACGATTAGTTGCAAATCCAGGCTGTTATCCAACATCTATCCAACTCCCTCTAATTCCCTTGATAAAGGTTGTTGTTTAGTTGAATTATGTCTACACACTTTGCCTCTTTTTTTTGTCAGTTAATTGAGATCAATATCTTGTTTATCTTGATTATGAAATAGCCTTAGTAATGACTGGAAGCCTAAGTCATATTTCCAACCTAAATGACTTGCCTGCAAATGGATTTCTTGGGCCATTTGGAACTTCTAAGGCTTGCATCTTTTTGTTTCCCTGTTGTTTCTTCAATTGTTTTCTCAATTCTTGCAGGCTAACCTGATTGGACTCAAAAACATCATAATTGACTCAAAATCTGGTGTTAGCGGAGCAGGTTTGTTATATATGAAAAGCTAGTCATCCTTAATATAATCCGTATCATTTGTGCTACTTGAATTCAAGCATCACTGAACAATTTCCTGCACTTGTGTTATCTTACAGGACGTGGTGCAAAAGAGGCCAATTTGTACACTGAAATAGCAGAAGGGATTCATTCTTATGGTATTACAAGGCATCGCCATGGTGAGTAATTAAATTATAGTAATGCATAAGAAATATCTGCTACACTCTATATATTATAATAATTGCACGTTGCATATTGATAATCAATTATAGTGATGCATAAGGTGTCTTTGCTACTCCTTATATTATAATAATAATCCTATTTTATATTTTCCTAATTTATCTTTTTTATTTTTTAAAAAGAAGGCATTTTTCCATCAAGAACCATATGATATATGCCTAGATTCTGCAACTCAAAGATTTCTGCATCTTGATATGTATAGTTCTGATTTAAAGGATGTTAGGGGATTTTTTGAAGGGCCTTGTTAGATCTTCAATAATTGTTTAACCCTGAAATGGACTACTTTTGTCATTTGATCCAACGTGAAGTTTCACCGGGTTAGGAAATTTTGTTGATAAATCAAATTTTGCACGGCTGATGAGAGCTACCTACCATCCCTAGCTCTAGATCACTAAAGTGGCGATAGGGTTTCTGTTTTGATTTGCAGTTCCGGAGATTGAACAAGGATTGTCAGAAGCTGCTAATTCAAAAGTTACTGTTAGTTTCACGCCACACTTAATGCCAATGGTAATAACTAAAACCTTCCGCAACTTCTAAGCTATTGATATTTGCTTGCTCTTCTCTGTGGTATTTATGTTGGTTCTTTTACACTCTTGTTGATTGACAGAGCCGTGGCATGCAATCAACTATATATGTGGAAATGGCTCCTGGAGTGACAACTGATGAATTATACCAGCATTTGCGGAGATGTTATGAGGTGTGTTGTTTGTGTCTTTTACTTTAATATACTCCGTGCCTAATTATCAGGTCTGCAACCATTGTTAATCACCCAACCTGTTACCTGTCCTATTTGATTGTTCTCCAATTGGGATGGAATGATAAGTTCTTTCTAGTCATTGTCTTCATTTCATATATCAAAAACCTCAAAAAATAAAGGAATAAGGGTCAAATAGGCCATCGAATTACACACGAAACTGCAATTGGACCATCGAACTAAAAAAAACTCCAATTGGATCCCTGAACAATGCAAAATCATGCAATTGAACCAAAAGTTACATGTTTACCTATTAGTTGCTGATGCGGCGGATACCAAATCAAAAAATATTTTTTTACAATTTTATTTTAATAATTTTAAATAAAACAATTTAAATATACAAAAAAAACAAACAAACAAACAAACATGCTCGGCTTTGTCTCCAGGTTGCCGGAGACGAAAAACCAGTCTTCGTCTCCAGGCCGGAGACGAAGAGGTCCCGTCGTCTTTGGCATGGAGACAAAGAGCTCTTCGTCTCCGGCAGTCTAGAGACGAAGCCAAGCAGGTTTGTTTTTTTAATAAAAAAATTATGTAATTTTTAAAAAAAATATTTTTTAATCTAGTAACCGCTACATCAACAACTAATAGGTAAACAAGTCACTTTTGGTTCAATTACATGATTTTGCGTTGTTCAGGATCCAATTGTATTTTTTTTTTTTTTTAGTTCAATAGCCCAATTGCAGTTTCGTGTGTAGTTCGGTGGCCTATTTGACCCTTATTCCAAAAATAAAAAGTGATCCAATTGTGTGTGAAATTGCACACTATATGGTTGTCATGAACTTCAGAACTTTTGCAAAATCTGTTAGACCAAAAAATGGTCGCTTTTGGTTCTTTGGAGAAAGAGGCCAAATTCATTGTTTTTTAATCTATCCAGGATGAAGAATTTGTGGTAATGCTGAAGGACAAAGAAGTTCCTCATACCCGACATGTCCGGGGATCCAATTACTGCCTCATGAATGTCTTTCCTGACCGAATTCCTGGGAGAGCTATAATAATATCTGTCGTAAGTCCTCGGAATTATTTTGCTGGATTTACTTTGTATCTGTATCAAACTAGTTATCTCCTGCAACTATTTTGGGGCTAAATTCCTAATGATCTTGCTGCAGATTGATAATCTTGTGAAGGGAGCCTCTGGTCAAGCCTTGCAGAACCTCAACATAATGATGGGAATTCCAGAAAACACAGGGCTCCTTTGCATGCCCTTATTTCCTTGAATAATTTTCACGGTTTGACCATCCTCATGGTGGTCAGCATTCAAGTCTCGAGGTAACACCCCTTAAACCAGTATAATATGCTTTTGAGGAAGAATGAATAGCCATTATATACGAGTATATAAGAATATAAAAAGGGTGTTCTTTTCTTTAAAAAAAAAAACTTGTTGAGCTGAATTGCATGAGTGAGCAGACTATGAAGTGTTGTTTCATGTTTGCAGGTATTTATGCAGCAGTCTCTCCTAGTACAACACAGATTGAGGCATGCTTCAAGAAAGTTTTTTTAGTATTTGCCTATGTTCTTGTCTGTTACTGTCAAGTAGTTTTTCTTGATGCCAATGGGAATAAATGCCAAGGAGAAGCTTTAAGGTTTTTGCTTCAGATTCTTTATGGATGTACTAAAGCAACCAATAATAAACCTGTGTAGTAATAGTGTAATACTAGGTTCTTTTAATTATTACTTTAAAAAAGTGGTTTTCTCGGTTGAAGATTCGGTAGTAACATTAGACTCTGACTAATCTGTAGCCTAATTATCTAATTATCATTAAACCATGAAGTTTATTCAAGAACCAAAACATAGTGTTTAAAGTGCATGGTTATGCAGCATGCTATCATCCTAAACCTGAATTGGAGCTAAGTAGCAAACTGCAGATGAGATTGTTTGGACTTTGGAGTTAAAAATATGTTGGTTCAAGGCCCCCCAAAAGCTACAAATTTGTTGTCATCTTTTGCATTGCTGGGCTAGCCCAATTAAAAATAAAATTAAAAGAAAAAACTCATTTTCTGATGAAAACTTAGCTATTGGAATTTGATAATTAAAGTTTTTTTTTTTATTTCAATGTTGTCAATATAAAGTACAATCTTATGTTATTTTTTGTTGTTGTATAGAGTATTAGCAATACTAGTACTAACAGTATCTTGTACGAGTAAGTAATATTGCACATGTTTATACTTAGTACAAAAAGACATTTGACACAAAATAAAGATAACAATAGGATGACAATTTCACCAGAACTCGATAGGATTTGTTGATCATGATCTCGATGATTATGTGGATTAATATTTAGAAAAATGAAGATTATTTCATTTTATAATTTTGTATTTGTGTTCTTATTTGCATTTTGTAATTGATATTTCACTTAAATATTCAGAATTGTATCAATTTAATTAGGGGTTGATGGGATAGAGAAAGATTTTTTCTTCCCTTAACAACATTAGGGAATGGGGTAGGGTTTTTGGGATAAGGAATAAGGCGGGGTTATAAATAATCATTGCCCAGTTGCTATCCTAGATAAAAAGGGAAAAGAAAAGAAAAACTAAAAAGTTGTCCTTGTATCTTTCCCTTTGGACTTTAATAATTTAGTGGGCATTCTTTGATTTATCCTCTGGGTTACTAATATCCAGGCTTGATATATTAACTCGAACACCCTGCATAATCACTGGTGGTACGTGATGGTAAAAAAAAAAAAAAAACTAAAAATAGTGGCAAACTGTACTGCTACAATGCTATTATCTCCCACCCCCACCAACTTTATTGGTTTATCTTTAGAAAAGGACCCGACCCAGACAAGTGTACGGCGGTGCGCATATATTCGCTATTCAAGTTGAGTTTCAAGAAATATAAAATAAAATTACCGTCAAACTTCTATACACAAAACCAAGAAAATTATACCATGTACCAAGATTTAAACACTTTTATGTATCTATAAATAAATAAAAGTCACATAATATATTAATTAAAGACACATAATATGCAGCTAACATATTATTTGTTTTCAATTTGTTAATTCTAGACACAGACTCTATTTGGTATGTTTATCAGTTGATTTTGGTTTGTTTGACAATTATTAGCTATTTCACCTTAAATAGTCAGTATGAGTGTTTGACTAATGAACTTTTTGTAACAGCTTATTACTCTAAAACGCTAAAATTCAAAAAGTTACTTTGAGCAACTTTTTCGATAAGTTTTTTGATAAAATAAATTATACCCTTAAAAAGATCATTTTGCATGTAATTAGTTATTAGCTATCAACTAACAACTAATTTACCAAATATCTTTCTACAACTAGCTAATGCTATTAGTTAGTCAAATCCGCTAACTCAATCTTCTAACATCTATTTAGCAAGCACCTCGATCATTTTTGGACCAGTAATATTGTGTGAAAGCTGAGGCATACACATGATGGAGTGATGAAGCTAGGGGTTTTAGACACGTAAAAGGGAAGATTCCGCGACCATCATTCTTAAACATAAGTACCACTGCTCCTTAAGCTCCAATGTAATAATCAATCAGATCATCATGGGATTCATTCACTCACTACTAGTGTCCGAATGTACTTTGTTTTTAGCCGTGGCCGGGAGGGATATAATACCTATTTGACCACATAATTACTTGTCATTTCTGTGTTGCTCATGTGGCCGGTCACACACTGTTGCCCATTACCACACATTAAAGGGACACCAAAATCATTCTTGCGTGACACCACTCCAGCCACAACTACAAATTATATTGCTAACCACGCATCAATCCCAGTTTGATTTTTCTTAAATAAGGTTTCGAGTCCAAGCATAAAAAAAAAAACAATATCTATCAATCTAAAATTATAAGAATAAGGGTCGAATATGTCATCCAACTACACACCAAATTGCAGTTACACCACTGAATCTAAAAAGAAAAAAAAAAACTACAATTAGGTCACTGAACAATGAAAAAAAAAAAACTACAATTAGGTCACTAAACAATGAAAATTCATGCAATTTAACTTAAAATGACTTTAATATACTGATGTGTCGCCAAAATCTTGTGGTCTAGTGGCACCCGGTTGCACTCTCATATGGAAGGGGTGGGTTGGAGTCTTAGTGGAGGCGATATTGACAAAAAATACTGATGTGTCGGTTACTATATTTAAAAATAATTTTTTAAATTTTATTTTAATAATTTGTGCATTGTGCATATAATTACGAAAATGTCATTGTGTTTTTTTTTTTTTTTTAATTTAGTCATTGATTTTCTTATATAGAAGGCTAACATTATTTCGCATATATATATATATATATATATATATATATATATATATATATATATATATTTATTTATTTATAAACACCATTGTTTTCACTTGAATATACCCTTTCTGTGTACATTGTATTTATATTCTTCTACTCTTACATATTGTTTTTACTTTTACATCTCTTCTTTTCTTGTGAAGTATTGAGCATTTCCATTATTCTAATTTTATTGTAATTTATATTTTTTATTAAACATTTATATTATTAGTTGTGTAATGCATGATATTTGACTAGTATACTATTAAATTAAAAGTCAAAAAACACATTTTAATTTCAAAAAGAAATTATATACTAACATACTTTTGTCTCATATTTTAATTATTACAGAGTATAAAAGTCATTGTATAAATAATAAATATAATAGTAATTTTGTTATGGCACTAATAACTACCCAGCAGAAAAGGTTTTTTTGTTTTGTTTTTCTTTTTTTTTTTTTCTTTTTTCTGCGCCACATTTCCCTTTGCCCCAGATTTTTTTAACTAGGGAACAAGACATTAATGTCAAAACTCAAAATTTTGCAACTTAGAAGGTACACATACATTTAATCTGTGTACATTATACTGTGTGCGTCAAGTCGAACGTTGTGACAATTGAGGTGGACCACGTGTAAACGATTTTTTTTTTTTGAAACTTTTTAAAAGGTTAAGAAAAATAAAAGAAATTGAAAGGAAGAAATTGTGAATTGGTGCTTAAATTGATTTCTTATGCATTCTCTTTATTATACAAATTAAATTATTTACTATTTAATTTTTCATGTCATTTAATTTACTCCATAAAATTTATAAATTCAAAAATTATATTTAAAATTTTATAAAATTCAAAGGAATTAAAATTTGAAATTACAAAAATATTTTTATTAAAAAAAAGTGGGAATTAAAAATAGAAGGAAAATGGACATTTGATGGAAGAGAGGACAAAAATGAAAAGTAAGGGGGAATATCAATGAGAGAATCTTGAGTATGGTTGGTGGGGTCCATCAATATTCTCTTCTATGTTCAAAAATCAAAATCATTGTCCTTCCTATGCGGCGAACCGACGGTTGTGCTGCTGCCACCCATAGCTACCGCCAAGCTAACTTATTACTGCGCCTATCACACCAATACTAAAACAGTAAATACCTAATTCAATCCTCAATTGTTAATAGAGTTATTTTTTATTTTTTTTTGAAAGGGTAGAGTTATTTTTTTTAATAGAGTTAATACCTAATTTAATATTTCATTATAGTGAATTTTTTTTTATTTAGTTCTAAATTACTTTTTGTGCTTAATTAAGTCATTGATTTTGATGATTTTAGTGTTTTACCTAATTCAGTCTTTAGTTGTTAGAATCAAAAACTAAATTGAGAAAAATCACTATAATCGATAACTAAATTGGATATTAATAAAAGTGAAATTAACAAGCTATCTTAACATATGACTCAATTGGGTAAAATCATCAAAGTTGAAGACCTAATTAAGCACAAAAAGTTATTTATAACTAAATTGAAAAAATCAGTATAGTCGATGACTAAATTGGTATTAACTTTTTTTTTTATATACATTAGGTTTCAACTTACGGATAAATCACAAGTCACCCTCCAAATTTTATGTGAGATTTAGGCACTGTTTGGTAAATAATCAGCCTATCAGCCAATTTTGGCTTATTTGACCACTATTAGTTGGTAAATAATAAGCTTTTTGTAACTCCAAAATGCTGAAATTCAAAAGACTACTCAAAGCAGCATTTTCAATTAGCTTTTTGAGAAAAAAATTATACCAAACAGTTATCAGCTAACAACTAATTTATCAAACAACTTTCTATAACCATCCAATGTTATCAACAAATCATACCTTCTAACCCAAACAGCCAACCCAATCAGCTAATAGCCACTTAACAAACAGGACCTTAAATTTTTATAGTATCACTGAAGCAAGACTTATTTATTGGATGCAATTACAATTTTTTTTCCAATCAAATTTTTTAGCATTTGAAACTACATTGTTTGATTGGAGAGCATTGCAATTTCATGGAATTGCAATTCCCTCGATTTGAGTATATTTTTATGTTATTATGTGAATAGTATACTCAAAACTATGAGATATTGTAATTTTAAAGTTACAAAAAAAAAAAAAAATTGTAATGTGACCTTACACAATGTTTGTAATATTATTTTGAATCTCCTACTTAGATATAGACAATTGCCCCAGGTATTAATTTAGTTGATGAAAAATTTCACTTAAAATTTACTTCCAACGACAAAATAATGATTTGATTTCTCTCACGAACATTGAAGATTTAAATTTGAATTAACTTTGTTGTAAATAAAAGTTTATCGTATATTTATCCCATGCACATAACTGCCAATTTTTTTATCCTTCACCCATAAAAAATAGACAGGCAATTGCATAATAGGTTGTGCCTTGGATTTTATTTGGATTGACAAAATTTATTTTGGTTAGACTGTCGTGTCTTATAGCAATAGTTATACCATATATTCGGATCCACCTTGCAAGGTGACTCGTCAGAATTTACATATTGAATGTTCATAATTTACATACTGAATATTCACAATTCAAATTGTGAATATTTATTATGTAAATTATGAACATTCAGTATATAAATTATAAACATTCAATATGTAATTGTGTATTTTGAATCCGAATTCATCTTACAAAATATACCCGAATCCACATAATAATTTGCCTGTCTTTATAGGCATGTGTTCCAGTTTTGATTCCGTCTATACTTTAGGTGGGTGCAACAAGCTAAAGGCCACTTAAACTATTCACATGTGCCTTTAGTGATAGCCACGAATGTTTGACCTTTGACACAAATTAAATCATTAAAAAATAAATAAATAAACTGTGGGAAATATACATACGGTTTATCTAATTACGCATGAAGTATGTCCGTGATTAAAATATTGGTCTTATCACTGGCCTGGTTTAAATCTCACAATCCTAGATTCTTTAATTACATATATAAAAAATAAAAATTAAATTTATTTGTTTGAAAATAAGACAAGTTAGTTTAAGTTTTAAAGCATTTTATTTTATTTTGAGTGATCATGAAAACTAATAGTCATCACGCGATGATGTACACTGAGATATATAAACTCTGCCTTATGCCCTTAGTAGGCAAATGACCACAAGAAAAGTAAATCAGTTTAGGTTACCCATAGCTGACTGACATAAATCAGTAAGGCCAATAGGACGCTCTTGTTAAGAAACGAACTTGTAATACTGTGGTTACCAAGTTAACAACTTGATCAATTAAAGCATTTAATTTGTTTGTTATGAATCGTGCAAGTATATATATATCACAGAATATAAAATGTATAACATATAACATAAAGAGTAGAGATAGAGTTTTTATAATGGTTTGTCGGGTGGTATAATTTTTCTAATCCATATATTCTTCTCCTTAACACCAATGAGGAAATTCACTAATGCATTATGCCACCAAATACAAAGTGGAACAACCATTTCGCAAAGGTCTGTCACAAAGTCACTTCACTACTTGGTTTTTTCACAATGATATCTTCCACAAAGTCGCATTTCTACTTCCTCACAACTTTTCTTCATAAGGATCTACCATGAAGTCTCCTTATAATACTTAGCCACTAACATTATTTCCCTAAAAACATCTTTCACAACTCTAAGAGTTGAGTTGTCTTGTTTCAAGGTCTTTAGGTATACATATTAGACGCTTAGAATCTCGATGATTCATTTGAGTTTAAAGAGAGAGCTGGAAATTTTCTTGATAGTTTGATTGCTAGATTGCACTTAGAAGTTCACCAAAAAATTGCCCTCTCTTTATTGAATGAGTTCTTTTAATTATAACTTAATGGAACAAATATGTCTCCTTGAATTCAAATCCATTTGAATTTTTTATTGGAGCTCCTTTCTTGTTGTCCTTTATGATAATAGATGTGTCAAAGAGCTATATCTAAGTTTTGCGTTATTTTTAATTTTCTTGTTGTAATAGTTTTCATCTAGCTTTTCAGCACATTTTAAAACTTTATTAGAAAAGTGTAGCTACTTCCACTAATTTCCTCCCATTTTTAAAGATATTCCTTGTATACCTTGAATGTTGCACCTAATAGATTTTTTTTTCAACAAATATAAAGTATCTTTGTTGGCCTTTAAAGCCATATTTTCTTTTCCTTGTATCTTTATCCTTTTGATTTGTCTCTTCTAAATGTCCATTCTACTGTTCATTGAACCTTTTCTTATATTATGATCATAATCAGTTAAGCATCTCTTTTGATGTGTTAACTCTTTTGATAAGTTAATCTCTTTTATTTGATTGCCTCTTTTGTTTTGCTAAGTCTTTTGGTAGAATTAACTCTTTCCGAAAGAAATCTTTTGCTAACATCACTCTTTGGTTAAACAAGTCTTCTTATTTTTATTCTTTGTGAAGTCTTTTGATTTAATACCTCATTTGCTCTATCAACTCTTTTGATCAAACTACTCTTTTTTTAAAAGAATTTATTATAATTGAAGGAATTTTATACCAAAACTATTTTTCTTTGAGCTCTCTTATATTTAAACATTCTCTGAATAGTAAAGTCTCTTTAGACTTTGGCAACATGCCAATATTTCATCTAAAAATCAAAATTTTGAGAGTTCAAACATAAACCCTTCAAGTTTTATGCTTAACAAAATAATGTAATTTTGAGCATAAAATTTTTCCTTTGACAATTTTATTTATTTATTAATTTTACATCTATCTAAGTTCAGGGATTCTAATTTCCTAATATAATCAACTAATATCATCGAAATCTACTAATTAATTATTCATAACAGTATAAAACAAATACAAAAATCAATAATTAAAAGTAAAAATACAATTATAATTATATATATAATATCCCAAAAATCAAACCTATTAATTCAATTTGTAGGTATATGAGTTTTTTTTTTTAAATCAATTTTCTGTGTGTTGTGATAATAAAGTTATACGGAGTATAATATCTTATTTCTATCAAACTATTTAAAGATTTAATATTAAATATTAAATTTTAATTTTTAAAATTCGATCAAAATTATGACATTCAGCAAAAATGTAATTTTCTTGTTCTCATCAGTAAGCATTCCGATATGAATGAATATTTCAATTTTCAACCAATAGATAAGATTATAGGAATCGCATTTAACGGGGTTAGAATCCCGGAAAACCCACCATTAAATAATTAGGTAAGTGAATTAAATAAAATAGAGCGATTAATTAAATTATTGTTGGGAGTGGTTAAGAGAGATTCTCATGAATCATTGGAATCTCATTGCTGTAAACTTTGTCCTTTGTGTTTTGTATTTTCCAGAAGGCAATTTTCTCACAAGCCATTCAATGCAAAAATCCAAATATATATTTAAAAATATAATCAACACACTCATTTAATAATCAATTTATAAAATAATGAATTTTTGGGATATTAAGGCTATAGTTTGGAAGAATTGCTATATTAGAACAGAAACTATTTTAACAAGTCAATGATCGTGTGGTCTAGTGACACGATTTTTTCATATGGGAGGTCATGGGTTCAAAGTAATTATAAATAGATACTAATTGTAACAGAGTCAGTAGTATTAAAAAAAAAGACTAAATTGCTTCAATTGTTTTTCTAAATCAACATTTAAAAAAAATAAATTTAGACATTTTAGTATGAGTTATTATAGTTTTATTTTTATTTATAAATTGATGTTGTGGTATTTTGGGAAAATTTTAATTATTTTCGTAGTAGGAATCTTTTTTTTTTCTTAAAAAAAAATGAAAACGGAAAGGGGTATAGAATAGAATCTTTAACGTTGGAGAAAAATGAAGGGGGGAGGGATAATTTGGACCGTCCAATAAAAGTGCGAGTTGGAATCGGCATCTAAACCGAGTTAAAGAGTGTAAATGGATTGGATTAAATATGCGACGACCCGGGAGTGACTTTTCCATGTGCATCCTCGCTGCCTTCCTCCTTTCTTCTATGTCAAAACCCGGCGTTGTTTTAACAGAATCTTCGCCTTCTTCCTTCTCTCTCTCTCTAGAGATCTCTCTATATATAAGGCGTCGCATCTTCACTGATTTCCCATCTTTCTATTCTATGTGATTCCGGCTTTGATTTCAATAAGGACCTAATCTGATTGCGCTGAAAGGATCTGGGAAATGGGTTCGATTCCATCTGAACTCAGCTTGGATTGCAGGCCCGTTTTCGTTCCCAGAACGATCACTCAGTTCCTCGCTGAAATCTCCCTGATCGGGAGCTTATCCGACAGAGTGTTGATGATCGACGATTATGTCGCCAGGTTTGAGGACGAAATGCGGAAGATCGATGCCTTCAAACGCGAGCTCCCGCTTTGCATGCTCCTTGTTAATGATGGTAAGCCCTCGTATCTGTGTCTTCTTGCTGTGTGTGCCAACACTCACTCGCCTCGTATATTTCAGTAGCGTGGATTTTAAGAATCTGTTTATGTTTTCAATTAACACGAGGGTTGTCGGAAATTGTGTTCTGATTATGGCGATAGGTTTTTAGAATCTCTGTATCTTTAATGAAATCTAAATTCAATGTTTATTTGGTGTAACATAATCCGGAATTGGTTTGCATTGGCTTTGGATTGTGATTGCAGCAATTGTAGCTTTGAAAGAGGAATCAGTGCAGTGTAGGAAATCAAAGGTGGAACCAGTATTAGAAGAATTTATACCACTGAAGAAGAGCTGTGATGGTGGAGAAGATGGTGGTGATAGGGTTGAGATTATTAGGAAAGATAAGGACAGTAGAGAAAAGATGAATTGGATGAGCTCCGCTCAGCTCTGGCATGGTGAAAATCATTGCCCTAGTTCAGAGTTCACCAATAAGAAACCCCGCACAGAAGCTAACCTCAGAATGGTAAAACACTGCTCAATCTTTTGATGCTCACCACTTGTTTGTTATTATGTGTATTGATGAATTGTGTGGTTGGTTGGTTTGTTTTTGTTGCTAGACAACTGAGGAAGCTGAGAATAGCTCAATAACCAACGACCTACTCGTGTCGTGTAAAACGAGGAATATAGGGAAGGCGTTTATGCCTTTCAAGAGGTATTCTGGTTTTCCAACCGCAGTTGTGATGAAGGAAGATAAGGAATTACCAGGAATACCGGGGCTGTCGCTTGGTACTCCTGGATTTAAGAACCCCAGGGAAGATATGATAATCGGTTGCTTGAATACAAAAGCTTGTGGTAGCATAGCTGTATCTTCCGCTTCATCGAGTAGTGTACACAGTATACCAACTGGAGCACAGCCTCAACAGCAGCAAACTAGTCGGAAGCAAAGAAGATGCTGGTCACCGGAGTTGCATAAGCGATTTGTCAATGCCCTGCAACAACTTGGGGGTGCACAAGGTTAGTCTGCCGTGATGAATTTGAAAATAGGCTAGTTCAGTGCACAATATGTTTTTCGATATTCTGGAGTTTTGAATTTGGATTCTCTTATGGCTTTAATTGTGCATTGAGAATAAGAATCTGTTATTCAACGAGTGGAGAACCGAACCAAAGCTATTCTTTGGCTTCAATCCTTTTGGCATGCCAATAGTCCATTTCCCTTGTGGGTTATTGAATTAATGGTTGAGGACCTTTGAGTGTGATCTGAGTTCTTGAAACTTCATTTTAGTCATGCTAATTCTAATAACTTTCGTTTTGGATTTCGTCCAGTTGCAACTCCAAAGCAGATTAGAGAGCTTATGCAAGTTGATGGTCTGACCAACGATGAAGTAAAGAGTCATTTGCAAGTATGTTTGAAGTTGCATACATTTTGTTAAGTGTTCTCTTCTTGTTGAATTGAATTTGAATGATGACAAAAGGTTTATGTTAATCCAGAAATATAGGCTCCACACTCGAAGACTTCCGGGCTCACAAGCCACCTCTGCAAATCAATCTGTTGTATTTGGCAACTTATTTATGCCCCAAGACCAGTCTCATGAATCCTCAAAACAGAGTAGTTCCCAGTCTGGTTCTCCTCAGGATCCCCTCCACCACCAAGATGATAGCATGGAAGAAGAAGCTGACGAATAATCTAAGTGTGTGCTGGGTAAATCTCGCTCTGACACCCAGGGTGAAAGCTAGCTGTATAGATGTCCACAAGTTTTGCAGATAAAGTATAAAATTTTCACTCTGTAATCATATATATCATACATTATACATATGAATGGATGTTGAGAGAAAGAGAGAGAGAGAGAGAGAGAGAGAGAGAGGTGTGTGAAATTTTGCAGGATTAGATTTCCATTCTGTTTGAGTTGAGTTCTTGTTCTTACCCTGTTTTAGTAAGACTTGATGCATGTTCATCCAATGAGAGATGAAGAAACATCACTATGCGGGAATCTGAGAACAATATTTACACATATCTTGCTTTGAACTTTGCTCTTGAGATTCTCTTCTCTTTTTTTTCCCCAACAAAGGTGAAGCTGTTAGCACTCTCTTGGTGCCTTAGAACTGCTCCTATAAAAGCCTCTCTTCCGCAGCATTTCAGTGCTTTGTCACTATTACTTATTGGAGTTCATGCTCCAAAAAGTACCCCTATGTCTATAACTACCAAATTTTTTTTTTTTTTTTTCATTGACTTATAAATCCTAATACAAACTAATAACAACCCACTTAAAAAGTAATGTTTTTTTTTAACAAATTAATGATTCAGGGCATGGGCGATTTCACCTTTTTGTCACAAGTAATGTTTTTTATAAGGAAATATTATATGCAATATTATTGAGTTGGAAATTTACATAGCTAAATTTAGGTTGGGCAAGAATTTTGTAATCATTTGTCAGTTAGAGTTATAAAACATAATTTATTCAATGCGTAATATTAAATAGTGATTTTGAGTTTTTTCGTCACTCAAAAATTAGAATGGGATTGATTTAGATTTACGCATTAAGAAGAATTTTATTTTATATTCGTGTGGAGTGAAATAAGTGATTAAACTTAAAAAAGATATACACTATCACATCTATGTTTCTTTGAGATGAAGAAACATGGGAAAATGAAAAGTATAATTATATAGTGGGTATGGATAAAGATGAGTGCAAGAGAGCAAATATATTGGCTTTTGTCTTCCACAAGGAAAGGGCTTATGTCCACCGTCCACCTGCAATGCTTGACCATAAATTGCCATAATTCTCTCTCTCTCTCTCTCTCTCTCTGACAGCTTGTGTTTGAGTGGTGGGATGAGCTGTAAGGAATCATTCGTCCATTACTCTTATCTAATCCATTGCCTATTCTACTCGAGTATCTTCATTTAATTGTTATAATAATAATAATTCAGGATCATTATTTAATTAATAAGTTTCCCTTTCCTAGTTTATTCAAGTGTCTTCTAATCCAAGCCACAAAACGAGGATAAACACCGTCCGCTAAGGCGCTAACCACTACTGTATTTATTGATTCCGAATATAAAATTGATGCTTGTATTAACTACTTCATAATAAGTGTCACATTTTTTACTGTATTTATTAATATAACTTGTGACAAGTCAAAAACTCTTTGTATTTATTATTTTTGTTAAATGAAACTCTTTATATTTATTAATTATCAATATAATAAAATAATTAATTCACCTTTTTGTGCATATTTGCGGATAATAGTTGCTAGTATTTCATCTGTCAAAAAATTACATAATTTATGAAAAAGTTTAATATAGAGGTTTGATTTTGTATAACATTATTGATACATTAATACGGAGTATTATGCTTTATTTGAAAAAAAAATAGGTAAATTGAAAGGATAATCATAGGAATTTCTTCGTAGATGATCGAGATAGACATTTTCAATGCTATAGCACGTTTATTTAAAAATGTGATGTTAAACAATAATTAAACAAATGTAAAAGTCTTATATAGGCTATCAAAATTTGTCAATAAACTCATTTGAACATAAAGTGATAAAGTGTTTGCCTCATGTAAGGAGAATATGATAAATCAAATTTTATGTTTATAGTTGCCATTAATTTTTTTTTCCATCCAAATATGATCAAACGGAGTATTAACAAAAATGACTAAAATTGTCACTTTAGAAATAATTAAGAGACAAAAATAAGCACGCTAATAACTGAAAATCCAAGTATATACATGATATAAGTATGAATCAAATATATGCCTCCAAGACATTTGTATGGTGGATGAGAAGTTTCACTTAAGATTTACTCCATAAATATTGTAGGGTTTGATTCCTACCACAAATATTGGAAGTTTGAGTTTGAGTTGTATTTCTTATGCGCAGAAATGTACATTTTGATAATAAATCTCGAAATAAAATTAATTCGATTTATGCCTTAACTCCTCATGAGTTTGGGAACAAATTCATAATGTTTAAAATATAATACGACAACGTAAGAAACATGTGTTATCAACAAAAAAATGCCATTTTCTTTTTTAAAAAATTGATATTAATCCACTAAAAAAGAGACAAAAAAGTTGGCATTGATGTGATGAGGTTGGTTTCATGGAGCTGAATGCCAAAAAAGTCCCTTTCACGAGCGAAATAATGGAGGAAGGAATCTTACAGACAAGATATGATGAGGGAGCCCACATTGATATTTGATAGGGCCATTTTTGGTATAATATGCTCTTAATTATGGCGAAAAGATGAGAAACGTTCACTATCTTCTCATCCCCAATTAGGGAATAGACTGCTATTGCTTTGACTCTTCATCACTTCCATATGTATGTATGTATGTATATATGGCCTTGCAAACTTGGAATCTCTCCAATTACATTTTGCTCTTTTCCTAACCCAACCATCTTCTTTCAAATCAATTATATATCACTCATTAAATACAATTCTACATCAATTTTCAACAATTAAAAAACAAACAAACAAACAAAAAACATTATTATATTAAATAATATTTTTCTAGCATGCTAAAGGCTCTTAGCATTGGCTTTAAAGTAATTTTACCCGTGTTCTTTCAATCTAAAATTTGTTAGAGTTACGGTATGAACATAAGATATTGCATGTCTATTTAGTGTCAAGATTCTATGTATACACTTGAGTAATTTTGTCATTTAGCTACAACTAATATAAGTAAAGAATATAGCATAATATGAGCAATACATCTTGATACGTACTAGTTCATATTCTCTATTGTTATACTACGATTTTTGTCGGATTAGCATTATAATCATTTGTTGCGTGTTCAGGACAAGTTTATTTAATCCGTCTTTACATTTGGATTGAGATATTTGTTGCATTGATTAAGTTAGGCTCTAATGAGTTATGCTACTTGCTTGGGCCATTGGGTTGAGACCATAAAAAAGTTGCGGTGTATATGTGAATAGGTGAGTAAATACAAAGGTAAAATTATCGTTCTCTCGTAATTGAAATTTATGGCATCAACTATGCAATAACAAAGCAAACTAGGCATGCACTAAGTCTAATAAATAAGCAAGAAGTTAAGCAAATTATAATGTTGTTACTTGTTAGATTCAAGCAATGATCAAACATAAATAAACAAGCCAACAAGGCAATAAAAATGAGATAAAGTAATTAAAGAAAGCAAGGACTCACGCAAGAGATCATAATCTTCTAGATGCAAATGAACATATAGAATTGGAGTTGAAACACCAAACTAGAGAATTAATGGGGATGTACACAAGAATCCTAATCTATAAGTTATTGTCGTAATCAAATAAATAAGGATTAGGACTAGGAATTGTACACTCTTGCAATGCACAAATTCCAAATCATTCAAGCACACAAGCATCTAAAACTCCCTTATTACCCCTATCCTCATTGTGAGAAATGAAGTTTGTGCAAACAGGAGCTTAAAAATTCAATACAATTCTCACTGTGATTGAATTTTCTCCAAACACAAGCCAATGTATGTTTTACACCACACATCAAGATAATAAAATCACAATTCCCTAACAAACATTAAGAATCATAATTTGAATTTCTACCCCTTTATGAAATAATCACAAATAGAGCATCCAGATAGATTTAATAATTTAAACAACCCCAACTCAAGTCATAAATGGAACTACTCACATATTTAGCATAAACATAGTAATAGCATAATTAGAAAGCATAAACATGACACAAGATAAAATGAAAGGGAAGAAATACTTATCTATTGAAAGAATATGAAGAACTCCGATCAACATTTGACAGTGAAATCATTGATTACAATCTTAGAAATTATTAAGAAGATCAAATCTAATGTTAATCTATCTTAAAGAAGTGAAAGGGAAATAAGATATGACTATCTAGGATACGAACTTCCAAAAAACAAAACAAAACAAAACAAAAAAACAAAGACAGAATTGTGCTTGTAAATTGTTACAGAGCACGTGGATACAGACACATGTACAAACATACGCATATTTGTACAAGAAATCATAATATGGAAGTTTTACTCAAGTGTACAACCTCACACACCAGGTACAACTTCAAATTTTGCTTTGGAAACATTATAGCCGGTTGAGCCGTCTTGCTTGTGTAGCACGGTACATAGAAGTGTCCCGCCATACAACTCACCCTATACACCTTGACCATAAACTTGTCCTTGAGTTCTTGCATTCTCCCAACATATAGTTGTGTTAAAAGAGAGTGTGTATATGAGACGATTCATGTGAGAACATACTCCCATCTATCACTAGCTTCTAAAGGGACACTCATGTTAAGCACACAATTAATGTACAATTAATGCAACAAATCATTCAATCAAATTTGATAAATATTTAGTTTAAATGTAATGGAACATAATTATTTAAAATATTTACAACCATTAACAAACTTGATTAAATCTCGTCTAAATATGTCAAATATTCATTAGAAATGGACTTATGACAATTGCACTTATGTCTCACTCTTAAATTTTCATGAATAATTAATATTGAATCTGCAATACAAATTTAGTTAATGTTTTAGACTTTTAGTAATATAACATTTTATTAACATCTATTCAAGCCATGTAATTTAGGATCATTTTTTCTAAAAATTTTCAATATTTGGCTATTAAAAATGAAGTCAACAGAAATAGGTAAAAAAAAAAAAAAAGAGATCTATTCTGACAAAAAATATCTTCTAAATTTTTACTTCTAATATTTTCCAAACCAATCTCTTATGCTTAGCTCTCTCGAGCTCTCCCCCATAGCCATCATTGCCTCAACCGTCTTTATTTTTTCTTCTTCATTTCATTGTTATTATATTCTCTATATATGCACTACAGTAATTACTATTATTATTGTTAAAATAATTAATATTTTATAATAAAAAACCTTGTAATACATTTATATTATTCCTATTCGTTTTTCGAAAAAAAAAAGTCTGGATTTTTTTCTTTACCTTAAGACAAATATCATAAAATAAAAATATTTTTCTAAAAGATATTGTGATTTCCAATAAGTATAATATTCTGATGGGCTAACGTACGTGCAATTGGGCGCCCAGTCCCAATGCAGGAGGGAGCATAGTTTGTTTTTGAGTTCTATTATAGGGATACTCAAATTCTACTTCATTAATTGTACTTTTTGTGTCAAATATAGATATGGTATTTTTTAAAATTTGTATGATAAAATAAAAGTTGGGAGTAGATTGAATTTGACAGTATAAATAATTTTTTTTTTTATTTCTTGAAAATAAATTTTACTTATGTGATTAGTTGAGACAATGTGACTTAAAAAAAAAAAAAAACTGACAACGTGACTTCTTTCTTTCTTTCTATAGCGATACGTACATGTTAAGTGAGAGAGTATATATACAACGCAGTTTCCAAATGTTAAAAGGAAACGTAGGTTTCTCCAAACCTTAAAAAGAAACGGTTGGTAAAAAGTGAAAGCCCCCGAAAAAAGCAACGGTCAACTGGAAGTGCTATTCAAGGGCTTGATGAGGATCACAGATTACACCAACATCTCCGCTCCACCAAGAAATGGAATCAACACAGATACAACGCTGCATTACAGTCTACAACATTCAAGAAAACACCAAAAACAGATAGATCCTCCTGGAAACATATCCCCTAATTAAGAAAACAATCAAAAAAAAAATTTTACCCATCAATCAGATTTTATCTGAAAAACAAATTAAACAAATTTCATTTCATGGCACAGTTGCAACCCGAGAGAGAAAATGTTGCTGCTAGTAATGCTCATCAAGACAACAAGTCCAAGGATATTATGATTATTGGAGCGGTAAACGGTGAAGCCAAGAACAAGTGGGGGTCGGGTACAAGTAGCAGTACAAGCAGTGGTGCTGCTAATGCTAATGCTAATAATAATAATTTCAAACTCAATGTCCAGGCCCCTGAATTCGTGCCCAGATCGGTTGCTCAGATGCCGGTTTCCGGTTACTTTTATCCCTACTTTCAGTACCAGGATTGGATTTACGTCGGCGATCAGGACCCTACGCCATTTTACAACAATCAGAATCTTTCGCCTCCTCCAACTCAGCAGAAAAACTCCCTCCCTGATGAAGTCAAACAAAAGATCATCAAACAGGTTAGGTTTCTTTTCCTCGGGCCTGTTTGATAAAATAGTTAGACTATCAGTCAATTTTGACTTGTTTAATCATTATTAGTTGTTTGATTTGATTAAAAAATTCAATATAAGTGTTTGGTGAATTAGCTTTTTGTAACTCCAAAATGTTAAAATTCAAAAGGCTGTGCAAAGCAATCTTTTCAATTATACCAAACAGATAATTTACCAAAAACTTTTCTACAATTAGGTAATATTATTAACTAGTCATACCCTCTAACTCAATCAGCTAATGGTCATTTACCAAACAGGGCCATTGTTATATGATCTGTGATTACCTTGGGTAATGGTTGCGGGTTTTCCTTGTCGGTACTTAAAATGTATTTATTGTGAGTGTTGTGGAATAGGTGGAATACCAGCTAAGTGACATGAGCCTGCTGGCAAATGAGAATCTGGCGAAACAAATGAGCAAGGATCCTGAAGGTTATGGTAGGTGTTAAGCTAAGGCCGGTTTTGTATTATATTTTCAGTAATTGTGTTATTTTAACTAACGATAGTAGCATGCGTGTTTTGATGTTTTGGTGTGGGAATAGTTCCTATAAGTGCTGTTGCATCAACAAAGAAAATCAAGTCGCTTCTAAGTAGCAACAGTACCCAAGTTCTTGCTCAAGCTCTGCAGTCCTCAACAAAGCTGGTTAGTATAGTATATTTGTATGCACTTTCAACATATAATACATAAATATATAAATGTGCAATTCAACTATCAGTTTAGACTTTTAGTTGAGATAGAGCAAATGGACTGTAGCTTCTGATATATCTCTTTCTCATCACGAAATTAAATGCGAATTTTGTGATCAAGATCGTGAGCAGCGATGGCAAGAAGGTTAAGCGGAAACAGCCCTTCACTGAGAAGGACAAAGAGGAGTTGCAGGTTAATTTCTGTCTGATTTTGATTTTCCATGCATGCAATATAATATAATATAATGCATTTCTCTTTATTATGTTTATTTGTGTTTTTTATTATTATATTGTGCAGTCTCGCACGGTGGTGGCTGAGAACTTACCAGATGATCACTCCCATCATAACATTGAGAAGATATTCAATGTGGTTGGAAGGTGACATTTTGCCACTATATTATTCCCCATATGATCTCCGGCCTGCATGTGCATACTAATATGGCGTTTATATATATGTATATGCAGTGTGAAAACCATCAGAATATGCCATCCCCAGGACCCCAATTCGTCCCGTTCCAAAGGAGAATATTTCATCAGCAATAAGGTATGAATAAATATAATTAAATATTGTGAATGTACTTTCAGGAGGAATTGATGAAGAACGTAACGTATGTATGCATGTAACTCATTTCTGATATCCCTTTACGTACTGTAAAAGCTGCACGCCCTGATAGAGTTCGAGAGCCCTGAAATAGCAGACAAAGCTGTGAGTTTGTTTACTCATTTTCATTAATCCTATCCAACATTTCTTCACTCTTGCCTTTAATTTTGTCATCTTATCTCATCTTTTCATTGGGATTAATTAGGTTGAGAAGTTGAATGATGAAAGGAACTGGAGAAAAGGGCTGCGCGTAAAACTGTTGCTTAGGCGCTCGGTAAGTATGGTGATCCATCTGAGAGCCAAATTGGTCAGGATGTTGATGGTAACTCGAAAATTACAAATTCAACTCCCAACAAAAACAGTTTATTGACCTTTTTATTTTGAGCTGATTCTGCTATATATGAACAGCTTAGGTATAATTCAAGCTGGTTTACCTCTTATAGCCCTAGGGTCTACACTCTCACGCTGCTTGACCATAAGGTCTTTTCATTTGTATACGTTACCTTAAAGTGGTCGAAAAACCCCTTAATTTGCAGCCAAGATCTGTGTTGAAAGGCAGAAAATCAGAGTTCGAGGGCTGCCTGGAAGAAGATGATCAGGCGCCACCCCTTGAGTCTGCACCAGAAGATTCCGTTACCTCTCCACTTCATCATCAATCAGAATCAACTGAAACTAACAACGTAAGTAACACTACAATCAACAACCTTGTAAACCATAATTCAGATGCATGCAGGCGGCTGATAATTAAATATGTGAGTACGTAGGTGGAGGAGAGCTCAGGCGGCGGCGCTGCAAAGAAAGGGTGGGGAAAAGGGCGAGGGAAAACCAGGCTGCGCACTCAGATTCACGGCGGCCGCGGCCTCCTGGCGTCGTCTCCGCAGTGTAGCAGCTCCTCCTCCTCTTCCGGGCAATGCGAATCGCCGATGAAACAGGCGAGCAAGGGACCGAGAATGCCAGATGGAACCAGAGGCTTCACCATGGGAAGGGGAAAGCCACTCAACACCACCGCTGCTCCTCCATCCAGTGTGCCATGCATTTGAGTTATGGCTAGTTTGGATACATTATTCTTTTGTTTTCTTCTTTTGAGTAGTCATTAATTCATTAATTAATTAATTAGAAAGTAAATTAGAGATAGATTTTTTCCCAGTCAATTTAATTTGCAGCCAATAATATTTTTGTTTTTTTTTGGGACATTAATTCTTATTATCAGTAAATGTGATTTCATTCCTATCATTAGGTCTCCCAGTCTCATGGTCTCATTATTATTAGACCTCCTGATCTTATTATAGGACATGTGGAGAGTATGCCGAGTACCTGACCATGTGTCTCCTTTTTTCCTATATACACTGCTGAAAATTTACGATTTTCCGACCACTTTTCTGACCACCAAGAAAAATGGTCGAAAAATGTGACATTTTTTCAATTTTCCGTCAAGTGATAATGGTGGACAGAAAAGTGGTCGTAATTTCCGACCACCTTTAAGGGATAATGGTGGGAATTGAACCTATGACCTCTCACTTGGGAAAACCATAGCTATATATATATACACACACATCTAAAATTTCTCTTAATTTTTCATCACAACATGAAACTAACTGTTGAATTTTTTTAGTAGTTCAATATAAGTAAGTGGTGTTACCAATCAATAAATATAATATAAGTTACGTTTGGAGATAAAACTTAGAATGAGAAAATAACATTATTCTTAATTGTGATTATTTATCATCATAACTGTGTATTAACTAACCAATTAACCATGGATACCACTATACTCACTTTATGAGTGTGTGTGAAAAATATATGGTTTATATAGTAATTCATTGTAAGATAAATAATGATAATGTTACATGCTTTGAAAAGAGTAAATAAAAGAAATGATTGTTTTAGTACTCCGTACAATTTATCACTTTATACAACAATAGAGTATATCTTTTAGATTTTTCAAAATAAAAAAAATATTTTGGATGAGGTAAACAATTCCACGTGTCAATCTGTCAACGGTGCACAAGAATCCCACACCTCAGGCCTCATCAACTGCCTTCGTCTACCCCGCTATATAATTCAGAGACCCCCAAATCCCAATCAATCTGTAGCTCATCCTTCATCCCCACAGAGAGATATCATGTTAATTAGTAACTACAAATTCTTTATTACTTGTGTACTAGAAATTAAAGATGTTTGTGAAGGGGTTTTCTGGCGTTCCTTTGTACAAACTTTCTGGTTTCCTGCTTCTTCCGATAGGGTTGGTTTGGTTTGTTCCCCATCCCCGGTCTCGAATCTTGGTTTTCCGGCGGGGCGGAATATCTGGACAGTCTCTTGCACTTGATGAATCAAGTATATATGATTGGGGAAAGCAAGATTGTGAGTATTCTGTGGATCTCTGATTGAGTATGACCCGGCTCGGTATTCCGATCATCTACGGAAGTGATGCGATTCATGGGAACAACCCGGCGTTCTTGGTACAACAGAGGTCGCCGCCGGCCCGTCTCTATCCAGTCGCCCTAGACTGCCTCCATCTTCGCTGGCCGGCGTTCATCGTACAGTAGAGGTCGCCGGTCGTTCTTCCTCATGTCTTTCGTGCGAGCAAGGTAAAAATCCTCGTTCATAATCTTGGCCTTTCTCAAATATGTACTTGGTTCTTTGTGCTCCGATCTTTTGGGAATATTGTAATTTTTAATTTTGTAGGGTCTTCACACTACTCTTGAAAATTATTTGTTCCTAAGATTATCTTATGTCTAAATTTGGCCCCCTTGATTTTTACTGTGAAATTTGACATATTTGATTATTGAGGTTATCTGTGTTCTGAATACAGAGCCTGCATCTTGATATTCACTGCAAAGCAGAATTGGGGATGTCTCCCACATATATTCTTTCAGCAAAGGAATTTCTTGTTCTGTATATACAGATAGTCAGAATAGCCACACAAAAGTTTGATATCTATACTTGAATTGGGAAAGATGCATGTCCAGGTGATAAATGATCTTCTTGTATTGACTTAACAACTAACATTTATATTTTGGGTTAGATGTAATGCATGTGCTAAGCATTGATCTTTTGCTCTCTATTGTTATGTCACTGCAACTGATAAGGTATAATTTCTGTATCTGATAATCTTTTTTTTTTTTCTTTTTCATGAACACATTTCTTCTTCTTCTTCTTCTTCTTACAGGATGCTGTTCCTGAGACAGCTGGCTCTGGCCCTTCTGAAGAATTAGCTGCAGATAGTATGGTAACATCTTTGCTCAATTATGTTTCTTTGTAAAATTTTGATATTAATACCTATCTCAGTTTAGGCTGTTAGGTCACAAGTAGAATAATCTTGAAGCTAATACAGGTGGCTTGGTGTAATATTAGTTTTTCATCAGTTACACAGGAGATAGATGAGTATGAACTTGTAGATCTGGGTTTTGGGAAGGAGTGGTAGGTTCTCTGTTGCTATCCATTGTGCTTTTTAGCAACTTTTGAATATCTATTACTTTGACTAACAATTGTTTTTTAGTATTGTGTTAGTGAAGTATTGAGGCCCCATATGGCCATATATTTATTTTGCTTCTTTGTGTTTTACTTTTTGTTGAAGTAGTTGTAGCTGTTGAAGCCATACAAGCAATTGGAAATCTTGCTAGGGGGACTAATTAAGAACCCATTTTTCAGCAAGCTCACGGTTCTTACCGCCTGTTGGCAAGTTTGTGTATTTTAGAGCTTATAATAATTATTTATCTTGATAAGAATTTTTGGATCTTATATTTTGCTTGCTGCATATGCCATTTTAAGTGGTCATTTTTTTAAAAAAAAAAATTATTGCAGTTTGCTTTGATTACTATTTCTTAGTAATAATAAGTTAATGAACTTATTCCTAGGGGTATAGACTGTAAGCATTAACCAAAATTTCACATTTTCACAAAGGAAAATAAATATGATTGATTAGTTAATAACTAATCACTTTCTGATTTAAAAAAAAAAAACTAATCACTTTCGAAATTTCACATTAACCCAATGTGTTATTAGAAATTTTGAATTGGTGTGTTGTGGTAGATAGAGTTGGTGTGGTGTAGTGTACATCTTAAATTGATTAATGTCAAACTATATTATTTGTTGATAGTTAAGCTGGAATGTATAGGAAAATATCAGTATTTTTATAAAATAAATATTTTTTTTAAAAAAATTAATCTGCGTCATTTTCTTCTTCTTTTTTTTTTTTAGCCTCCGTTTGGAAAGCAGGAAAATGACTTCTAAAAAATATTTTCTAGAAAATGAGTCATTTTCCGGAAAATAGTTTCATTATAGTTTCATTTCCAGTGTTTGGATGTATTCTGGAAAATTGTCTGTGTATTTGGTTCATTTTCTGGAAAATGGGTTTAAGTGTATAATTAAACATTGTAATTATTTTATTTTAAATATAAAAAAGTATAATAATATTATTTATTAAAATATAAAATATAAAAAAGTATAATAGAATTAAAAACAACAGGTTTCCGTCGGTTTTCGGCGATTTCCCACCTCTTGATCCATTTTTGGTCATGGGTATGATTGGCCTTATAGTAGATTTAGTTATTAGTATTTTAAGATTGTAGTTTGGCAGACACTTATTTCTGTTTGAAAGAATGTTTTCTTCCTAGAGTTGAGTATCATTAGGGATTAGAGTTTAGGATTTAGGGGTTAGGGTTTAGGGTTATGATTTAGGGGTTTAGGGTTTAGCGTTATGATTTAGGAGTTAGGGTTTGAGGTTAGGATTTAGGAGTTAGGGTTTGGGGTTAAGATTTAGGGATTAGGGTTTAGGGTTAAGGGTTTAGGGTTTATGGTTATGATTTAGGGATTAGGGTTTAGTATTTAGTGTTTAGGGTTAAAATTTAGGGTTAAGGGTTTAGGGTTTAGTGTTTAGAGTTTAGGGTTAAGATTTAGGATCTAGGGGTTAGGGTTTAGGGTTAGAATTTAGGGGTTAGAATTTAGGGTTTAGGGTTTAGATTTAGGGTTTAGGGTTTAGGGTTAGGATTTAGGGTTAGAATTTAGGGTTTAGGGTTTAGGGTTTTTTTTTTTTTGAATTTAGGGTTTAGGGTTTAGGGTTTAGGGTTTAGGGTTTAGGGTTTAGGGTTTATGATTTAGGGTTTAGGGTTTAGATTTAGGGTTTAGGGTTTATGATTTAGGGGTTACGTTAAACCCTAAACCCTAAACCCTAAATCTTGACCCTAAACCCTAAACCCTAAATTCTAACCCCAAACCCTAAACCCTAATCCCTAAATTCTAACCCTAAACCCTAAATCCTAACCCTAAACCCTAAATCTGAACCCTAAGCCCTAAATTCAAACCCTAAACCCTAACCCTAAACCCCAAACCCTAAATTCAAACCCTAAATCCTAAAACCCTAAATTCAAAAATAAAACCCTAAACCCAAAAAAAAAACCCTAAACCCTAAATCCAAACCCTAAACCCTAAATTCTAACCCTAAACCCTAAATTCAAACCCTAAACCCTAAACCCTAAATTTAAACCCTAACCCCTAAATTCTAACCCTAAACCCTAAATTCTAACCCTAAACCATAACCCCTAAACCCTAAACCCTAAATTCAAACCCTAAACCCTAAATCTGAACCCTAAACCCTAAATCTGAACCCTAAACCCTAAATTCAAAAATAAAACCCTAAACCCAAAAAAAAACCCTAAACCCTAAACCCTAAATTCTAACCCCTAAATTCTAACCCTAAACCCTAAACCCTAAACCCTAAACCCTAAATTCAAACCCTAAACCCTAAATCTGAACCCTAAACCCTAAACCCAAAAAAAAAAACCCTAAACCCTAAACCTTAAATCCAAACCCTAAACCCTAAATTCAAACCCTAAACCCTAAATTCTAACCCTAAACCATAACCCCAGCTTGGGGCTATCTGGTGATTATGTGGCCGGATGGCCTAGTTGTTGAGAAATGATGGGCTGATGTTTTGAATGGGCTTATGGAAGATCATATTAAGGTGAAAGGGAGAAGTGGGCTGCATGGCTGAAAGGCCACTTAGTTTGAGATGGGCTGTTATGGGCCATTTCATTTTTGTAGAGGCATGAGTTGAATTGTAGGCCTTTTGGCCCTTTTATTTTGTTAGCCTAGTTAGGGATAGGCTAGATAGGGCCTTTGTTTTGGGCTTTAGCCTTTTTTTGTTAGGCCATTATGGCCCTTGGTTGGTTGTAGGCTTGAGCCTTAGGTCACTTTCGGGCCTAAGGCGTCTGTAGGGCTTCGGCCCCTTTTCTTGATTCAATATACGCAGTTTTAATCAAAAAAAAAAAAAAAAAAAAAAACCATAACCCCTAAATCCTAACCCTAACCCCTAGATCCTAAATCTTAACCCTAAACTCTAAACACTAAACCCTAAACCCTAAACCCTTAACCCTAAATTTTAACCCTTAACCCTAAATTCAAACCCTAAACCCTAAACCCTAAATTCAAACCCTAAAACCCTAACCCCTAAATCCAAACCCTAGCCCCTAAATCCAAACCCTAAACCCTAAACCCTACCCTAAACCCTAAACCCTATACCCTAAATCCTAAATTCTAACCCTAAACCCTTAAATCATAACCCTAAGCCCTAAACCCTAAACCCTAACCATAACTGTGACCTTCCCACCTGAGAGGTTACAGGTTCGATTCCTAGTGGGAACATTGGGCTCTTTGTGCTTCAGAATACTACGTTGTGGAGTCCATAGTATTCTAAAAAGAAAGACTATAAGCTTCACTCTTATTACAAATTCTTTAAAAATGATATCTATTGTGAAAATAATCTCTCCCTCAAAAATGCTCTCTATAGCTACGGAGTATTATTTATAGTACGTCACATATAAAAGATCGGATCGCTATGGCGGTTAGAATGATGAAATATTATATCTTTATATGATAATCATAGTGATCCAGGCTCAGAATTGAAATTGGAGTGGATGCTCCTGGAAATTTCTTTCACAGATTACTCAGCACGAAAACCTACCATGTCCCTAACGGCTAACGCTATCCTTATCCCTAAAATATTCAACTTTCAAAATGAATCATACTCTTACATTAACAAATGTGTACTTCTTTCATTACTTTTTAATAAATAAATAATACTAGAATTACAAAAAAGAAAAAAAAAAAAAGTATAAAATGCTGCCATTTGACAGCAAAAATTGCAAATTTGCTACCCACTGCACGATGGAAAACAAATAAAAGAAAATTTAATATTTTTAAATTCCACCTCACTCTTAAAGTACAAGACTTTCAGGGTGCGTTTGATATAGATAATCTGACTCTGCTTGGTAATGTTATATTACTTTATATGGTTCAAGTTATAAGATTACCTGGTAATTAATGTAATATTTGTTAGACATGTATGTTTTAGGAGGCAACATTTATTGTTTTGGACATTGATTTCTTATTAAGTAAATATAATAAATAAATGTTTTATTTATTTTATTTTGGCTTAATTAATATTTCATATAACTATCATTTTATAACTATCAAACTTTCTAAACCCAAACAATTTTTTCTTTCTAAACTGACTTTGCTTGAGCCCAAAGTATTCTTAAGCCTAATTTTTAGCCCATGACCTGAAGATTTAGAATTCTCTAGAACCCTAGCCCCTCTCTCTCTCTCTCTCTCTCTCTCTCTCTATATATATATATATATATATATATATATATATATATATATATATATATATATTGATAAGAGTAAATTTCATTTTTGGTCCTAGATTTATAGGTGACAATTCACTTTTAGTCCTTTTTTTGTACAAAACATTCACTTTTGATCCTACTATTATTGTGGCATGACCATTTTTAGTCCTCCAACGACAAAATAGTTTAAATTTCGTTAAATATAAAATCATTTCAGTCTTTAATTTTGATTTTTTTTTCAAAAAATAAACATAAAAAATATAGCGGGTCAATCTATTTTGTATAAAAAAGATCAAAATGTCAGTGTATTTAATGGTATTTCAATAATTTTCTTGACAAAGAACCAAAAATGATCATGCAACAATAATACTAGGACCAAATGAGGATGTTCTGATAAAAAAGGACTAAAAGTGAACTGTCACCTATAAATCTAGGATAAAAAATGGAATGAACTCTATTGTTAATTAGCTCAGTTTCTAGCTTCATCTCTCTCTTCTCTCACACATCTCTGTCTTCTCTTCTTCATCTGAGTCTTCATCATCTTCAAGAGCTTCCCCTCCCAAATCCTAGGCTCCAAATGGTAATATTTCTTCTCCTATTCACTCCTTCCATCCTACTTAGACTATTTTATAGGTTATTGAGATGGTGAGTTAATGAATTGTTTATGGTGTTTTGATGAGGATGAAAGTATGATGTTGTTGTGCTTTGGCTTGGGAGAAGGAGGAAAGGTTATTCAAGCTTAGGACTGCATTTTGAGGATTTAAACTTTGAGGTAATGGTTTATGTTTGCCCTAATTTTAGTTGATTTGTTAATTTAATATTTTGGGAATGAATTGCTTTTCAAATTTGTGGAAATAATTTCAAATGTAGTGTTATTTGATTTTTAAAAATTGTGTATATCTATGTTTAAAATGTTTTGAGGAGTTGATGTATTTTTGGAGTTGTGTTGTGAGGTGCTTGGAGTAGATTTTTGGGATGAAGTTTTGCAGGCAATCTAGGGACTAGTCAAGGTCTTATAGACGGTTAACTATTTTAATCACTAAGGGCGTAGATGCTGTGATGGTTTGGGTTTTGTTTGGTAGATAAGAGGTCACAAGTTTGACTTTTTTTGCTAGCATATTTTGTTTTCATTCATTTTATATATGTAGGTTATGCCAAGCACCTTGTGCTCAATTGGCATGTAGTGGTCACCCTCAGATGGGAGGTCAAAAAAAAAAATATATATATATATATATGTAGGTTATGTTTGGCAAATTTAGCTGAAAAGGTAATTGAAATTTGAAGAACTGTTAAGTGTTTGGTAAAATTAGCTTTTTGATAATCTGATAAATGTAAAAAGACTAAAAATGACATCTTTATACAATTTTTTTTTGAAAGGAATCTTTATACAATTTAAATAGTTTCAAATTTAAATAGGTTTGTTTATATATTTAAATATAAAATAATGAAATCGATATATTTTAATAAAATATAGACTATAAAAATATATTTGAAAATATATAAAATAAAACAAAATGTTTATAATTCACAAGATTAGTTCATACAAAAATTAATATTCAAATACGTATAGAGGATATTTATTTATTATACCTTGGAGCTGAGGAGCCTTTTGGCTCCCAACCTACATCACTTTACTCGGAGCCTTCGGACTTCATGTGGTCGGATCCTTAATTAGCATTCCGATCACATCAATCACCTTTATTTAATTTTTTTACCATATTATTTCACTTATAATTGGATTCCTGATCACATTTACCCAACTCGAAATAATTTATTATAATTCTAATTTTAAACTGAGAATTTAATTGTAGTTGTTTTAATTTATTCTAAGTCCAATTTTGCTTCTTTTTCATGTGGGGTTTACGGATTGTATTTATGGAATGTCATTAGTGTTAATAAATTCTATTTCACCTACAAATACCGATGTTTTTTTTAGTACTACTGACTCGATTACAATGTAGTATCTGTTCATAAACTACTTTCTCAACCTATTGAAGCACAAAGAGTAAAACATCACCTCCACTGAGGCTCGAACATGCCCCCTCTAACATGGGGTGCAACCGAATGCCACTACCGGATGCCTCCATGTTGAGCAAAATGTTTTGAATGCCTTTTTGAGAATTCCAAAATTTTAAATTTTATTCTCTCAAAAATCACTTTTCTTTCTTGAATAAATTCTGTCAACACTTCGATATAAAACTACAAAGTGCTTACTTTGTCCTAACTTCGCTAAAAACATTAGATTTGAATGCTCAAATATAATATTGTAATCAATTTTGTCCTAGAAGACCGACGTTTCATCATCGGGATGTAACAAATAATAATAATTATTATTAAATTTACTTTTTTAAAAAAGTACACGACTTGGCCAAAAGTCAACAAAGAAGTTGTAATGAATAGTACAGTATTTGAAAGCATTGCAACAATTGAAAGATTGCAAGTACCGAGTAGTATTTACATTAAAAAAAAAAAAAAGAAAAGAAAAGAAAAGAAAATCAAGCATGACTGACCACGTCAGAGTACAATGCTTTGAATTTATTGGAAGAAATGAGCCTAAACTTGACTTATTTTATATGCTCAAGAACTGATAAAATCATGAAATTGTGACCTATATATGTCCCTTTCTTTCCTTTTGCTGAGAAGTTAATTTCTGATTTCCCGTTGTAGTGTCTGATCCAATTGCCACCCAGTGCACCATTCTAAGTTAAATGATGTTGCCCGGCCCGTCACAATAATTGGGAATTGGAAGGGGGAAGTATACATCAATCGGGTAACAAAATTCACAACTTTTGTCTGTCCTTTCCTCTGTAATTCTGTGTAGATGTGGTAAAATTTTGCATTATTTATTTTGTCTCGAGTTCATACCAAATTTAATTATCGACTATAATAATTTTTTGATTAAGTTCTAAATAATTTTTTGTGTTTAATTAGGTTATCGACTTTGATGGTTTTCCCAATTGAGTCATTGATTATCAGAATCACGGACTAAATTGAAAAAAAACTGCTATAGTCAATAACTAATTGAGTAAAAACCTCCATAATCAAATACTGACTTGGACAAAATTACAATAGTAGATGACTAAATTGAATATTAATAGAGGTAAAATTACCAAGTTATTTTAATAGATGACTCAATTGGATAAAACTATCAAAGTCGATGACATAATTAAACACAAAAAGTCATTTAAAATTATAACAAGAAAACAGGGCTAAATTGAATATTAACCCTTTTTATTTGTGTTTCTGTGTGTGAAAATGACGAATATGGTTGGAATTCTTATTCTTAAAACACTTTACTATATATATAGTAGAGTTAAACATTTACTCAACTGGCCTATTAGTTCAGTTGGTTAGAGCGTCGTGCTAATAATGCGAAGGTCGCAGGTTCGAGACCTGCATGGGCCATTTTTATTTTTAAAGTTTTACCACCCGCAAAATTCATCAGCGCTATTCTGATTGGGATACGCAAACGGTGGGTTGCAATCTGGCAGACTGCAACACTTTTTATTCTCAACAAACACAACAGACATATTCCCTTCTTACACTTAGATTCTCTTAGTCCCCTCTTTTCCCCACTTTTCATTTCCCTATCCAAATAATTGAACAACCTTCCCATATAACCCCCCCCCCCCAAAAAAAAAAAAAATCTTTGAATCAAAAACATCAAATGACTAACAACATTTGCCTCCGATGGAGCCTAAATATGCCAAATGTGGAGTTGGTCAATATAATATTGTTCCACTTTTTGACCTTTTGCTCAAAAGCTACCCCGCCAGATTAGAAGAAACTGTTTCTTGCATATATAGTTGTGTATAAACAATTTGTTTCGTGCCCTAACAAGAATAAAGTCTTATTGATTGTATTCATACATGTTTCAACTCTCTACAGTGTTCATAGGTAGTGTAGACTGTAGCTAGAGAGCCCCAAAGTCTAACAAACCTATTCTAAAAAGCTTCAAAAGGTGAATTGAAATTCAGTTTCCACACAACAAATGTTGTTGTCACATGAATGGAAAAGTGGGAATTGAACCATTCTCATTATATTCCGTTGGGCAGGCCAGTAAAGGATCATATTTAGTACCCGGTGACTAGGAGATTGTTGGACGGAAGTCAATAAAACCCCAAAGGGTCAAGTCTAGTCTGTCTTGAACAATGTAATAACGGTCTATATAAGTAAAGAAATAAGTTGTGTCTTCGCTACTAGCTATAACTTTTGATGTTGACGTCAGTGGTAAGAGTTTGATTTTAACATATTCACTTTTGTTGGTGCTTGGTTGGTCCTATAGACTATATAAAACCGTTGGGCAAAACCAGGCCCCCATTACCTAGCTTGTACCTGTACGTTTCTCCACAACAGTGGTAGAGTAGCATTGAAGGAATCAAGAAAAAGTACCAAATCCTCAATTATTCCACACCTTGACTCACCATCGGTTCACTCCAGTAAAGATGCCCTTATTATACCAATGTATAGGACTCATTAACTATTTTCCAAGCTACCAAGAAGAAGCCATTCATCTTTATTCTCCTATTCAATTCAATTCAATTCAATTCTGCTGTGTTTTGAAATTAAGGCATGATTATGGTGGACAAATGTTTTATTTATTAATAGAATTTGGTCACATGAGAATATGAGATGAATCGAAGTGGTTTGTCACAGGTTGTAGCAGAAATTAGTCCCGTTTGGAAAGAAAAGCTAAACCCAGACACCACACCAAACCAGACCAGTACCGCTACACCTTTTTTCTTGGGGTTTGCCCACCTACACAAACATGCCCTTAAAATCTGCTTTTCCCTATACTTCTTTTTCCCTCCACTTCCATTCCTTTTACCACCTTTACCATTTGGAGGCTTGGAGCCCTTTCTTTCAACCCTTCTCAAACTCTTCACTTTCTTTCCCTCCCTCCATGTACCCAATGAGGTAAAAGAATAGCCCTTCTTCCCCATCGCGTCGAATCAGAAAAAAATCGAGTTTTGTGTTCAAAGAATCCAACTTTATTACTATTTAACTGAATTCCAGAAATTGGGTTTCTGTTTTTTGGCTTGCATCCAAATTCTAGCTGTCATTTCAGTGTAAAGAATATCTGAGTCAGACCCGGGAGGGATCCGAAATTCCACTTCCCCCAAAGATAGTTATATAGGTGGGGTGGGGGGTATCGGCCGGAATGTCGAACGCGCCGGTGGTGGATTATCCTCTGCAGCAGCCGCCGCCAATGGTGATGGAGCAGCAGCAAGCGTACGCGAGCCGTACGGCGCACGGGTCGGTGGGACCCGTGATTGGGGTTCTTGCGGTGATTGCTGTTCTGGGGGCAATAGCGGTCATGATCGGAAGATTATGTTCCGGGCGGCGAATCATGGGGCGCGCCCAGTACGATTTCGAGAGCTGGGTGGAGACCAAATGCGCGTCTTGCATTGACGGCCGGGTCGACCCGCCGCCGCCACCGCGTCCCCCGGCGCCGGCGCCGGCGGCGACTCCCCCGCCGGCCCCCGAGGCGGAAGAAGCACCACAAGAAAGCAAGGAAGAAGCGGCGGCGGCGGCGGTGGAGGAACAGAATAATGATTCACACGGAACAGCTAATTCTTGAAAGTGGGTTTAGTAACTCATACACTTCTTCCACCATCTCTCAAATGTTTTTTGTTTTTTATTTTAATATTTCGACCATTATTTCAATTTTCTCTTATTTCCATTCTCATTTCATCGCGTCCGTCCATTCAATGGCAAGGAGATTGTTGACTGAATTTTGACATTTGAAAAAGCTTGCATTGTTGTGGTGTACAACTTACCCAAAAGAGGCCTCTCCTCATGGACCTCATCACCATAATATAATCTAATCTTATCTTTTTTTATTCTCTCACTCACTTTTCAATGATTTTCTTTTATGTTAGTCTTACTTGCTATATTACGAGTTTAGATGAATTAATTCATAAAAATAAAAATATGGTGACACTCGTTATAAGTCACTCCGTGTATTAATCAAAATAGGATCATAGATATAATTGTTACAATACTAAATATACATAGTTGTATGTAACAAATACCCACAAGGCCACAAATTATATAATTTAGTACTTTATATGATCGTTTAAATACTCGATGTAAAAATGTTGATAACAAAAATATTTTGGCTATGAATGTGGATGGTTATTTACAATCGGCCACTTGTATAGATAGAGATACCATTCAACATTAACTTTTATAAGGTGACGATAAGAATAGTGAGAATATGAAGAAGCAATGGTCAATGGCCGCCCAGTGGACCACCAACCATGAGGCGGTAGAAAAACCCAACAACCCATCACAACATCATGGCCTGGGTCGAATCCTTAGCCAACAAATTGGGCTGTGTATAACACAAACAAAAGTCACAACTGCAATATATGTTTACTGGGTTTCATTGGCTTATGAATTATGATGTTAGACGGGCCGGTTACAATTCTCTGGGATCGGACAAGTTTAAGGTAAGGTCTGTTACGTGGGACGACGTGTTTAAGATTGGAAAATTATACCATGTATGTGGTCTACTTTGCATTGCGAATTATAGTTTAAATAAGTTTCAGATTATGTGTTTACAGTTGACATATTTTGTATCTATAATTAACTATTTATGTACTTGGTTTTCAAAAAAAAAAAACTATTTATGTACTTGTAAATACATATAACATGATAACTACAAACACACAATATGTTAATGACATATACGGAGTAATATGTTATGAAGTATATGTGTCTATAGACATAAATTGTTTAAGTGTAAATACAAAATATATAAATTAGAGACATATAATTTTTGTACCAAGATACATAATGTAAGATGAATCCGGTCCATTAACTAATTTGATTAGCGTGAGTGGACGTGCACGTACTCTTGTCTCTTAAAAGAGGTCGGGAGTTCAAATTCCATATTGTATGAAAGAATCAATCTGACTAGTATTTTGTCTTTTAATTGGGTCAGTCCGATGTAAATAAGGATTAGTTTAAATATAATACGGACTTAAAGGTGCATTCTACATGCTCAAGACACTTCGTGACGTGAGAAAAGAAAAAAAAACAATTCTGTAAGGTGGCACTGAGTGGGAGCAGAGATTCCTGGGGTGGGGTGGGGTGTGCTTTAATTTGTCATTTTACTTCCGACGTCAACGACACATATACTGTGGGCACACTGGACAAGACAAAATTACCGCGGCCTCCATCTCGATCTCTCCCACACGGCAGCCATGCACAAACGCCAAAGCCCTCGTGCTTTCAAATCACCCCAGACAAGCATTATCCATGAAGACACAAAACATTTACCTAAACACAGTACAATGTGCACAACCACGCCGATATATGTTGTTCTTAGCGAGGTCGGGCGTTTGTCCGTTTTCGCATATATATTCTGGGCAGTTCAATTAAGCACAATAATCCAACCATTACTGTGGCGTGTAAACGTATGAGAATGCCTTATTTGTGCGTGTCCTCTGATTTTATTCACAATTGTTGGCCTCTCTTTATATGCACATATATAACCTAAGAAAAAAGGAATTGAAGCAGTACTGTACAACCGTATGTCTGTCTGCCTGTCTGTCTGTCTGTCGTCTGTGTTTATTTGTAATTTATTGCCCGCTGCCGCTGCGCTTATGCTGCCGTTGGGTCGATTACTCATTTCCAGAATTCAAAGTGTCCGGTCATCTTTTTCGTCAGATGTTCCCCTGAGACAGTATAAGCACATTTACTATTATGTACTATGTGCAACCTTACTTCTATTTTAACCCAAATTTTACAATCCGTAATATTATTGTTCATTTCTTTCGGTTTTTAAATTTACAATTTTTGCTTTAGTTTCTTCCTAAAATGTTGAATCTCTAATCCCAAAGGTCTACATGCCTCGGTCCAACAGAGTATTTAAAATTATGTAAATCAATTGAACACACAGATGCTAGACCTTTATTCCGTGCACACAAGGAGCCCCTCACTTTGACATGTTGCTCTCACATTGACCATGATGAGATTTGATCTTTGATATTTTTTTTTTCAAAATTTAATCTTGTGATCAACTGAGATGCTCATACGAACACAATTTATGCTTAGCTAAAGATATAATTTATTATTATTATTATTTTTTTACATATTCAGTGGAAGTCACACTAACACGTTTAGACAAATTTCAAGAGATATGATCAAGGAAATGCGAATAAAATAATTGAATTATATGATTTTGAACTCATTACAAACTCTTTTTATGAATATTTATATAATTCAACCCTAATTATGATACTCAAATTAAATTAGGAAGTAATTCCTACTCATGCGTATTAGTTACAAATTGATTGGTTGTGAAAATAAGAATGTAATATTATAAATCCATAAGCAAATAATCACAGTGGTCCCTTCTAAAAATAGATAAATGCATCCTGAAATTTCAAACTAAAATAGGTTGAAGTCGACCACTTGGACTGGGGTCAAATACAAGTTTGTCCATGCCTAATCCATTATTCAATCTCTTACTTTCTTGTGGTTCATACTGTGCTTAAAAATGTGAATATTTCTCATTAAAACTTACCTTTTCTTTTGATAGTAATAATTTTATAAAAATAGATAACTTCAATTTGTTACTTCTTTTTTTTTTTTTTTCATGATGGTTAATCGAAGGATCAATTCCAATTTCTAATATTGAATTCTAAAGGGTTAAACTCCATTGATCATTTGATATTATTACTTTGCTTAGTCTGTGAGACTCCGACTCATTGATTTTTTAGGGTTAGAATTAAACAAGATCTATAATATGAACTAATAATTAGAATGTTGTTTTCATATTATACTTCTTAATTATTATCTATCAACTACAAAAGTATAACATTACTCCTCTTTGTAAGTTACGATTAAAAAGTAATAGGTCTTAACACAAAATATTACAATTGGGAAAATGTTCAAATTCGCTATCGAACTACATGAAAAAAAATACAATTGTGCCATCAATTTTTTTAAAAGTGTAATTAGGTCCTTAAAATGTCTAAAATTATGCAATTCGATCAAAACTGATATGTTCCTCCTGTCATCGTTGAAGTTATGGTCATCCTATAAAAAATATTTGTTTTTAAATTATTACTTTTTTATTAATTTGACCTCCTTATTAAATATGTCTGGTCAAATTAGACTCAAACTATGTCAAACCGTAAGGCCCTTGATAATGGTTTGACCTATTCACACCCCTACTAATTAATAAGCAAAATTAAATAGCTACTTGGATTAACTTTTTTGGTATTAGAAGTAAAATTGCATCACTAGAGGTAGAGCCATGATAATTTCTGATGCCCGCTAAAAAATGGGGGACTGCACATCGCTTAACATGTGGACGGATTGGTGAGTAAGTCCCACACCCCTGGAGGAATTAATTGTGATACTAGAGGAGTTATCGTCTTGCAAGGTAAGTGAGTTCATGTTAGCCGATCGGTCATGGGACATGGTGAAATTACAATAAATCCTGCTGAGGGACACAATGGACGAGATTCGTGCCATTCCAATTCCCCTTGATCCCTAGGCGAAGGATAAGCTTAGCTGCCAAATAGGAGATATAAGTACATTCTCTGTGAAATATGCGTACTTGTCCATTGCAGATACAGGGGAAGACATAGGTCTTTGGAACTGGATTATGGAAGTTGGAATGTTGGGAGAAGGTCAAGACTTTCTTATGGCTAGTCATGAAGGGCACACTTCTTACCAATGTGGAGAGAGGCAAGGGGCATTTTATTACACACACAAGGTGTACGATGTGCTACAAAGAAGATGAAACTCTCATACACCTCTTTTGGGAGTGCCAAGCTGCTCAGGAGATTTGGAGGAATGTGCTCAATTATGCTACTTTCAGCTTTCTGCGAGACTAGATGGTGACTAAGTGGATTGAGAATAACTATTATAGCATGGGGCATGTTGATGGGATTGGCAGCTGAGTTGCTTTCTTTTGCTTTCTACTTTGGGGTTGTTGGAAGGCAAGGAATGATGGGGTGTTCAAAAGGCGTAAGGAGGAGCCTTAGTTGGTTGTTCATAGGGCTAAGGTGCAAACTATTTAGGCTAGAGTGCTCATGAAATAGGGAGGAATCGACATAGCCATTTCTCAATGGATCCGATGATCGTTGCCAGCTCAGAGTTAGGTCAAGCTTAACACCGATGGTGTAGCTAGGAGACACATAAGAATGGCCTCCGTGGGGGGTTTAATTTGCTGCGTGATAGTGAGGGGAAGTTTCATGGCAGAGCTGTGGGGCCTAAGTGAGGGCCTGCGACTTTGTCATGGGTTGTGTCGGCTACGTGTGGAGATGGATTCCGAGGCTATGATCGATGTGATGAGGGACAACAAATTCAAAGATGGGGAAGGAAATACTCTGGTTGAGGATTACATAGGACTGGTAGCGGGTTTTGAGCAAGTCTTATTCTCTCATATCCCCTGAAAGGTAACAAGTGCGTTGACTACATGGCTAACCTTGCCCAAAATGGTGACTGGGACACAATAATGGTGGAGGAACCTCCGGAGGGGCTGGTCTGTCTTCTCAAGAATGCGGAAGGCACGACCACCCGTAGAATTAGATAATCTTGAGGTTTAACATCTCTTTCTTTACAAAATAATAAGCTTTTTTGGTATTAGATAAATACATTTTATTTTTAAAAGTGTAATTTGACGTTATTAGTTGTAGAATTATATTTATTCATTTTTTATTTTAATTTTACATTTTACATATTGAATTATTTAAAAAAAAAACAAAAACAAAAATTTAAAAACTCATAAATAACAATAGTGAAAATAACAACAACAACAATTATTAAAATAAACTTATTTTAAAATTTATACCTAAAATTGAAAATAATTTAAAGATAATTAAAGTCTTTTAAAGTTATTTTACAGATCATATGGTGCGACGATAAACATATAATTTACAAAATATATTCCTACCAACCATTAATACTATTTCTGGTCGAAACAACTAATAGAAGTAACTATCAACTAACAATTAATTGCCAAACACATCAAAAGCATTAAAATGGTTGTATAGACTTTTTTCCACACAATTTACATAATATAGAAGTATCTATATTTGAGTAATATTATATGTATTTTAACTTTTTTACTTTGTGCTCAAATAGTATGTTTTGATTAATTTTTTATTCATTTCTTTTATCTTTCCTCCCTAAAATCAAAACAAATGAAGTACTTTCACCTTAAAACATACCATAAAACCCCATTTTTCATTTCCCCCTTATATTTAATATAATCCATTGTCGCCCAGAGACTGTGAAAGAGGACGCCATTGAAAAATGAGTAGACGTGAAACAGGGGAGCGGTAGAAGTTAGAAATAAATATATATAAATATATCTCTATATATAAATCCACACGCAAACGCATAGCAATAGCAGAAGCTTGCCTAGGGTTTTCACTGACTGTACGCAGAGGAACGGAGATGGGTTGGCCGCGGTGCTTTCTCGACATAAGCATCGGAGGGGAGCTGGAAGGGAGGATAGTGGTGGAGCTCTACAACGACGTCGTCCCCAAAACCGCCGAGAATTTCAGAGCTCTTTGCACCGGCGAGAAGGGCATTGGCCCTAACACCGGCGTCCCTCTTCATTACAAGGTATTATCCCTCCCTCCTCTCTCATAAATTTGAAATGATTTTTGGAAGTTTATTGTGTTTTAAGCATAGTGTTTTTCTTCTTTGCCTGCTGTTTAGTTAAATTGAGTTCTTATTCTTTTATAAATTTATGATGATATAATGCTGGGATAGAATGATAGATGGATGTCCTAGTTGATTATGAATAGTAGGTCCTCTGATAACTTAGGAGATAGCAATAGTAGCAGTTCTTTACATTGCTTTTAGTCCATGTATAAACTCTTTGACTATTATTTCGGCTTAGATTGAATCCGGACACTCTGGATGTCTATTTTTAAACACTTTCATGTACCAGCTAAGATGAATTTTGGTACATTCTGGTACTAAAGTATGCCACTACTGTTGGTGGATTCACTTCACTAAAAATAAGTTAATATATCTGCTACATAACTTGCTATACACCTATTCCTAATCATCCTGATGCACACAGTAAATAATTGATAAAGCTTTTATCTTTATCTACACAGTAGAGTAGTAGACACCCAATCATTAGATAAAGATTTTAGCTTTAAATTTCCAATATTTATTTGTGCCAGAGCTTTATGTTTTGCTGATTGTTGGTACGGTTCTATAGTAAAAGCATAGTCATGTAGATTGAACATTAAGCATTCCAAGGATTTCTGGGAGAGACCTGATGGGGTTTTCTTTGACCAATTGACCAGTTTCTCATGACTCTTTAACACTCGTTGCAGGGGGTCCGTTTTCATCGTGTTATTAAGAGTTTCATGGTACAAGGTGGTGACATTTCTGCAGGAGATGGTACTGGTGGAGAGTCTATTTATGGACTAAAATTTGAAGATGAAAATTTTGAGTTGAAACATGAAAGGAAGGGAATGTTATCTATGGCTAATGCTGGTCCTAACACAAATGGGTCCCAATTTTTTATCACCACCACTCGCACTTCTCATCTCGATGGAAAGCATGTTGTGTTTGGCAAGGTAATAAAAGGAATGGGGGTTGTTCGTTCTGTTGAGCATGTTCAGACAGGTGAAAATGATTGCCCCACTGATGATGTTATAATTTCGGACTGTGGAGAAATACCGGAGGGAGGAGATGATGGAATTGCAAATTTTTTCAAAGATGGTGATATGTACGCTGATTGGCCAGCTGATCTTGACAACAACCCTGATGAACTCTCTTGGTGGGAGAGTGCTGTACTGTCAATCAAGGCATTTGGTAACGAATATTTTAAGGTATTAGCCATTACGTAGATAATATGTTAAAACTACTAACAAGATAATACTGAGGGTTCAACATTTCAACCATTAACTGCTGCTACCTCTTTTTATTTATTGATTTATTTTTTGGTTCCTTTGTTTTGCTTTTTTCAAGAAACAAGACTATAAGATGGCTCTTAAGAAGTATCGAAAGGCTTTGCGGTATTTGGATGTCTGCTGGGAAAAGGAAGGGATCGATGAAGGTAAGCTGCTGTGCACTTAAATATTTATGTTACAGACTCATACTTTCAAACTATATCATTAAGTAAATACTGATGCTGTAAATGTGGTTTGTATTTATGCAGACAAGAGTTTGTATTTAAGAAAGATGAAGTCGCAGATTTTCACTAATAGTTCTGTGAGTTCCTTACCTGTTTTTTGTTCATTTAATATTTGTGTTCTCCTCTCATTGTTAGCATGTTTCAGTGATCAAGGGCCTTTGTGGGATATTTCTTTTGATTGAAGAGATAAATTAGTGGAATGCCTTACCTGCCCTGTCTCCTCCAACTAACCCATACTCAATATGTTGGATTCACAAAATCTAAAAATGTGAATATTAGTGGTTGTATTCCTTTTTCTGAGTGTACTGTTGGCTTAAATTTCTTTTGTTTTTAAGTGGTTTAATTTAGTTATTCAGTTTTCTCATGTTATTAGTTGTTTCTTGGCCTCAAGTTTAGTAGTTTAACACCACCCAACATTTTTAGTCTTGAAATATTTATTTAGCACTTGAAACTGTCAACTATTGGCAGCTGCTGACATTTACCTAAATTTTGCCCTTTCCCTGGTTCTAGTTTTGGTCATGTCTTGCTTCTTCCTATATTTTTTTCTTCAGTTCTTCACCAAAACCAAACTGCTCTTCAAATACATATTTATTTATTTGTTTATTTATTTATTTATTCAGGCTTGCAAACTGAAACTGGGAGATCTAAAGGGAGCACTCTTAGATGCTGACTTTGCTATGCGTGATGGAGAGAACAATGCGAAAGCTCTCTTTCGCCAGGGTCAGGTTGGTATTAAGCCACTCAGAACCTGACTGTTTAGTGTTATATTTTGAAATTATAAATGGAATATCTTTTAGGGGGGAGCATGTTGCTTTGGTGCATGTTCTTCCCATCAAATGATTTGATATATACTCCTAACACTATAGTCTCACTCACTCAAACAGGCACATCTTGCTCTCAATGATATCGATGCTGCTGTTGAGAGTTTCAAGAAAGCACTGGAGTTGGAGCCAAATGACGGTCAGTATCTTTCTGTTATTCTTCTTATGTTCTCTTCTTTACCAATGTGCAATGGCTTTTAAAGATGAGTTCTAAAGGGATGTGATGAGGATTTGCTGCTGTCTAACTATGTTAAAGTTGTCACTAAAGCACCAAAGTTAATTGACCGCTCATTATCTTAATTGATGAAAATGTTCGAGTCAAAGATATTCTACTAAGCATTGTTCTTTTAATGGTGATTGAGTGAACAATTGCTTTGCCTAATTAACATACAATGTATTAAAAGTCTGGTTGAGATTCTCAATGCTATTACGTAGCTGACTTGCTTGCTGTTGCTTACTTGCTTTCAGTGGGGATTAAAAAGGAGCTTGCTACCGCAAAGAAGAAGGTAAATACAGTAAATTAAGTATTGACTTTACTATTGTGGTGAATTTACAATGCTGATGCAGTTTTCTGTCACAGATTGCTGATAGACGTGATCAGGAGAGAAGAGCATATGCTAAGTTGTTTCAATAGCGTTTGAGGTAATCCTGTTTTTCCTATTAGATAATGATTTTTTTTTAATGGTAGCCAAGCACGGTTTGTTGTAGCTCCATTATGTATAGGTGAATTGTAGTATTACTGTTAACGTTTGTGTGCCTGAAGTCCCAATTAACACAGGGGTTCAGGACTTAAGCAACGCTTTGTATTTGTCGATTTCAGCTTATATGATTCATGATGAACATTTCATAAGTCTGGTGTAAGTAATGCAATATTTGTACTGATTGATTTCGTAATATTGGTTGGTTTTCAGGAGGTTTAGTTTAAAAAGGAGAGCAATGGTTAACTGCCTTCCTACATAGATCCAGCCAAGATCATGCGTGGCCAATTGGCCATTTTTTCGCCGAAACATTTGAAGTGATGGTTGTTGTATCATGTACTGTACTAATCTTTGTCACAACAGCAGGCCATTGCCCTGATTAATAGTACTGTCAGTGCCTTTAAAGGATATTTATCCTGCTTGTTGAACTTTTCAGGCAAATCTCTCTTTTTGAACTTTTTATATTTTGGAAGAAATATTTTAAACTAAAACACAACTTGATCTCAAGCCCAGTCATTTATCTTTGCTTGCTTCTTTGTATGTAGCAAGAAGGCATATACCAAATGAAAACACAGTTGGGTTGTCATTTGGCCCAAATGATTGGACATATAGCCTAACCTTCCAAACATTTATGGGTTGCAGTTGGAGCTCAACTTAGTGATATATATATATATATATATATATATATATATATATTGGTTTAACCATAGGTTTTCTTGAAGAGTCAATAGAATCATACATTGAAATAAAGGTTAAGTTGGGAGAGATTTGCATCATGTTATTCACACCTAATAGTGTAACGTAATGTTATATTTGAACATATAGGCCATGTTTGGTAAATGGCGGTTAGCAGATAGCTTTTAACTGATTAGGTTAGAAGGTATGACTAGTTGATAAATTAACATACAAGTGGAATGGAGATTGAATGCGATTTTTCTATGTGTTATATTATGACCATGCTTGGTAACATAGTCGATAAGTCAATTTTGTCTGTCAATAGGTTACTTTAAGTGTTTGGTAAAATGAGTTATTACATTAGTTTATTACAATAAGTCAAAATTTGAAAAGCTGAGAAGAATAGAGTTTCTGATTAGCTGGTTAGCCTTAATTATGAAATGATCATTTTACCCTTATCATCCCTAACATTTATACCTCTCTTGTTGTTGTTCATCTATCTTGCCCCTTTTTCTTTTTGTTTTCGTAACAATAATATTTTTTTTATTTCACTTATAATAATAATAATAAAATAATTGTAAAAATAATTTAAGAGTTAATAAATTAGCACAATATGTTTATGCTCTTATAAGTAATTTTACATACAATTAGCTAAAGTTAAATAGCTAATTTAACAAACACTTTTTCCCAGCTAATAGTCTAATAGTATTAGATGGTCAAACCATATAATTCAAGCATCTATTAGCTATCAGCTATTTGCCAAACAAGTTCTTTCATTCTTAGGAACTTGCAAATAGAATCATTTAAATATTTTTCAAAAACCTATTTATATATCTCACCGTCTCGGAAAAAAAAAAAAAAAACACAGAAGAGATACAATCTATATGTAGATCAGAAGTGGGCTTCATTTTCCACTGACTTCACATGGAGCTTTAAAAAAGAACAAAAACAGTGTTTCATGAAAATTGTGTGTGTTTTGAGGGAATGATTGGATTTGATTGAAGTATTATTATTGTGAAAACTGAGAGGCGTAACATATGGGGTGTTTGGAGGTGCACGTGATTTCCACGCCATGAGGGGACGGTGGACGGTGAACGATGAACGGAGACTCAACAGTCAACAGTCAAAGGTCAACTAAGTCAACGGAGAGTAACTCATACGCATATGCATAGTTTCCATGATTGAATACTAATGTTTGCTGTTTTCATAACTGTCGTTTTCTTGTCTGCTCATTTCATCTACAACAACACCCTCTTTTATAGTTTTATTTACTTTTAATTGAAATTAAAAGGAATAAATTTACAAAGAATATGGGGTGGGGAGGGCAGCTACCCTCACTGTAGTTCCGTCCCTGCTGATCGATGTACAGTATATGGAGCAGGTCTGATATAATTCAAGGTACTTCTTTTCGTATTTAAGTTGGATATATATATATATATATATATATATATATATATATATATATATATATATATATATATATCCTTCTCCAATTAAATTTTATTATTTTGCATTAATATTTTATGGTTTTTGTTGAGACTTTGTTATTCAAGTTTACTCGGGTCATTTTGTTGACTTTTATTGTTTTGATTTGTACATGAGTCAAGATGGTATTGAATATAATGGATCCTCTTTTCATTTATACTTTAGACCATTTCATATAGATTATTTCAAGTCTTTTTATAAATGTTTCCACCACCCTTAACTAAAAATTTCAAGTCTCCCCAACTTCCAACTCAAATTTGGACGGACTTTGGTGGATCAAAGACTTTTTCTTGGATTATTGGATTTGATCTCCCCATTGCATCATTCATCAAATTAATTATACTTAGATTTCTTTTTGTTTTTCCCCCTTTTTAATCCAAACATTCTTCTTGCAAGCAAGTGCTTGCCAACGGGACATTAATAAATTAAAGTTCTATTCTAAAGTTGATATTTTGGCAGTTTCAAATGTTAATTAACTTACGCCAGCAACATTATGTTATCATACTCCATTTAGATGGGGGAAAAAATCTATACATCCAGATACATATTTATAGTTATTCGGAAATTAGAATGGTGTAAAGTAATAAGTATAATGGTAAGTTTAAACACAAACATTGTAGAAATAATACCATTAAACTTCTCTCTACGGGGAATTATTTTTGTTGATTATGTTAGATCTGTTGAAAAAATTAGCAAAAATGACATTGTGGTCTTTTTGAGGTAATTAATATTTTGAGTGAGATTCACTTCTAATTTGAGTTGGGTTAAAGTAGATATAAATTATCCTAGTTGAAAGGATTATATATATATATATATATATATTCAAAATAGATTAATTCTCAATGTGTTCCCATGGAGTTGAAAAAATTGAGCTCTTAAAAGCTTTTAAGTAGCATTTGTCCCACACTGAAAAAAAAATATGTTGGTTTGCACTTGTATATTTATACATTTTAACTTTTTAATGAGTTTGAAATGTGTTAAGAAACTATCTCTTGTGTGAGAGTTGAGTGCAAATCAAAATCCGAAAAAATGAGTTCCGAAGGCTAAATGTTTGTTCGATTCTTTATTGAACTAAAAGTGGTCACTGTGGGGTCTTGAACTCCTATAACCACCCCTCCCCTCGTTAAAATAGTGATTTTCGCATGTGTGAGGTTAGCTTACATGCTTTAATGGTTTTTAAGTGTAAGACTTATACAATGGGATTGTCTATTGAACATTATAATGCCTTTTTGTTTTGAAAATTAATTTTTCATTTGTGGGTGGATTTTTGAAAATTTGGCATAAAGTGGCATATGAGTTGTAATTTTGAGACATTGTTTGAAGATTGAAGATACAAACTTGAATTAAACTTGTAATTGAATCGCAATCATGAATAATTGAAATCCAATCGAACAACATTCAAAGTGGAGAGAAGCGGGAGAGATTACCATAGATAGTGAAAAATATTAAAGTTCTTAAAAATAATCGGCAATACTCTTTTATAGTAGCTGGAGTTTTGACTCATTGTAGAATATGAGAATGGTCTTGAGACCAAAATAAGGATCTTGGTTTCATATACCTTAATGGATGACTTTTACCAAGTTATTATGAAAACACTATGAGGTTAGGACATAATTCTCAACATCGAGGCCCCCACTTTCTATCACACAAGCACAAGGAGACATAAGACTTGAATAACATTAATGCTATAAGAAACTAAAAACTTAAAGATCAACCAACTTTAGCTTCGACATCATGAAGTGAATTAACTAGAGTTCAAACATCTAGAGGTTTGTTGTCAAGAACCAATACACTTATAAATTGACCAACTAGGGATTGTGCAATAAATGAAAATGACTCATTTTTCAATATTTTGCGATCTAATTTTGTTTATCCTCTTTCCCAATCTTTGAATTATTGGGGTGTATAAGGTCACTACCTAAGCTTTTGAGGTGGCTCGCTGATTGCTTCAACTTCATGAGAGCTTATAAGGTTCCTTAGTGTTATACCTTACCAAAATAACAGTGATGAGTAATTTGCAATGAGAAAGTCGGCAATGATAAATATGTGCCAAAACTTGAGTTTTTCTGTGCTTACAACTTGCTTAGGTCTCTAAGCTATACTAACTCTCATGACCTCCCATATGGAAGAGTCATTACATAGCATTTAAACACAAGGTGCTTAACTTGGCGCTTACCATACTCTTTTGTTTACCTTTAATTGTTTTTAAAAGGAATACATTACTAAAAATATGAAGTAATAATTAATTAAATTAAATCCACAACAATATATTAAACACTATTTTTTTCCATTGATGGACCTAAGATAATATATATATGGAGCAAGACCCATCCAAACTATTTCTATTGATATATATAATATATAAAACATTAGCTCAACAATAAGCTAATTAAATTTTTAGTTGAGACAAGACACATTTTAAATTTGGTATCAAAGACTAACTCATAAGTATGTTCGCATATTGAGCGTGACTCATAAAAAATAACCGACCCTTCCACGTAAGGGTGTGTTGAGACCTCTAATATATAACGCTTAAATGTGCGATCCAATTATTAATTTATGTTTTTAGTTGGAATATAACACATCATTCGATTACTTAATTTTATATTCAAGTTGAATATATATTTCGTTCTCCAATTATATTATATATTTTCTACTAATATTTTATCGAATTTGTTGAATCTTTGTTCTTCTAGTTTACGGACCGTTTACTCTAGTCATTTTATTGCTTTTTCTGCTTTTCATATCTGCATGAGTCAAGATAATGAATGGACCGTCTATTCATTTATATATACTTTACACCATTTCATAATAATATATAATATATAATATATTCTAATTTAATTTAAATGCATATTTGCTTCCACCATACTGAATTGAAAATTTCAAGTCTCCCCAACTTCAAACTCAAATTCGGACAGATTTTAGTGGATTGGATTTGATCGATCTCCACATTACATCACCCATCAAATATAACTATATTTCTTTTCTTTTTGTTTTTCCCTTTTTAAAGCACACATTCTTCCTGGCCTGCAACCAGTGCTTGCCAACCAGACATCAGTAAAGGCTTATTCTAAAGTTGATATACACGCACGCAGTTTCAAATGTAAATTAACGTTGGCATTAGGGCATTTTATATTTTTATTTGAATAGGGAATCATAAATTAAAGTCTCATTCAATACTTAGCTTATACATTGTATGAATATGTGCATGTATTATTAGTAAATTTTGAATACTTTATTTAATTTATTCTGAATATATTGCATTTGTAATTATTTTTAGAAATAAAAAATTTTGTTTAAAAAAAAAAGAAAAGAAATAAAAAAAATGTTAAAGAAAAAAAATGTTAGTTGCTGACCGAAAAGATGTTACCATGCCTCTTCACATATGTGACGGTGTGACAACCATGAAAATATATATACTAATAAAAGTTTTCTAGTTTTTTGACATCTTTGGTGGTGTTCGATCTAGAAAACCTATGTCATAGTAAGAATAATCTAAAACTTTTTACATGTGATCGAATTTTTTTTTTTTTTTTGCGGCCTATTCAAAATTTTCTTTTTTACTTCTTTCACATAGTTAAAATAAAACACACAAGAAAGAAGAGGAAACAAGTTTTTAAAACAAACTTTTGGGGCTCGTTTATTAATTCAAGATTTTTTTTTTCCAATTTTATTAAAAAAAAATTGGAGAATAAAAAAACAAATTTTAACTTTCAACAGAAACATAAGTTGATAGCCATGGTTTCTAACAACCAATTGTTTTGAAACAAAACATTCTAAAATATTTACCACAAGCGATCAGAAATTTGTGAATGCGCTCAATAACCTAATTGTCCAAATTTTCGGATAACCTTTTTATGATGGTTGGTAATTTTTTTAAAAAATCATTTTCGACGACATATGACTAGTACTGGTAGCAACGAACAATATAATTTTCACATTCATCACCATTGCTTGAAACCATTATTTTAGACCAGAAATTTTATATTTCTAACTACTTTTGGATGGTAAAAATTTTGAAATTTTTAGCTAGCGGTGTATTTTAAAAAAATGTTGAATTATCTTTAAATTGAATGATCCTAACTTCTTCTGATCACATATTTAAAATGAAATAAGTACACCTTTAAAAACAGCAATTAAGTAAAAGCAATTAGAGAAGTAAGTTATGTGTGGGTTATAAGCTGCGATGTAACAAAAGAAGCGCCGACATCATTATTAAATGAGCGAAGGGTAAGGACGATGATACCGTAACAAAAGGAAGCAACTTTTTGGATTGAGGGCTGGAAAATGATGACCCCCACCTCCTGCAACCAAATTTTATTGTAAAACATGGTATACGTAGCAGTGTGGATTATGAAATATGTGTCATTTTAATTTTATTTGGTAATATTGCTATGTTTTTTTAGTATTATTTTTCATCCATACTGGTTTCATTATAGAAATACTAAAATATCATTTTAATTCTATAACAACGTGTTTGGTTCGTGGAATAGGTCGGGAATGGAATATCATTCCCGAAAATAGATCTATTCCACTGTTTGGTTCGTCACTCTATTCCTAGGAATAGAATTCCCGGCAATGAGTTATTCCCTTTGCAAGCGGAATAGCCATTCCTAGAAGACCCCATAGTATTAGCTATTCCCATGTATTTGGGAATAGCTTTTATATTATATATATTTCTAAGTATCATTTTAATTATACTACAATTTCATTTGATAATAATATGCTCTGTTTTTTAGTTTAGTCTTCGCAAACTAGTTTCATCATTTGACATATATATGCCTTCACAAGAATATTCTCTCTCTTTTTATCCTGCATCCTGCTGACAGGTATATCAGATCTTATTTAGTATTTATTTTTGTTTTGTGTATTTTAATGTTGTACAGTACAAGGAAAGTAAGTGTGATTAAGAAATTAATAAAGGTAGTAGTAGAAGTAATTAATTAAGTAGATGGAGGGATGGATACATTGATGTCATGTGGGTTTCCGCCGATGGAGGCTTTCTGTAAAGGTGGGTTTTTTCCAGCAGTTGGGTAGGTCGTCTCTTCTTTGCCCTACACCATTAACTATTGAATTATCATCCCAGGCCACTCTTTCTTTATTATTTTGTTTCTTTTTAATCATGGGATTATCTCTTCTCTTAATTGTTCTTATGTTCCCAGGCCCCATGCATGTGGACTATTTTTATGCATTATTTATATATATTCCATAATTTCTTTTATACGTGACTTTACTAATAACATTCAACATGTTATGTGTTTTCATTTTTTGAGTGATAAGGGAAACCACAGCTACTACCTGAGGGTATGAGTATGTATGTACGGGATAAATTCTGCATTGTAACCTTAATGGACAAATAATCACAAGGAAATGACTTATAACTGACCAACTCAAATCAAGAATATTGAAATTTGAACTCGTGATATTGTGGTTACAAGTGTATATCTTTAACAATCTTGGTTGGTTGGGTTATCCAGTGTGGGTTTTCATTTGTGTTGGTAATATGCATGTTAGGTATTATGGCGCAAATTATATCATGGACCGTGTCCACAATGCATTGTGGACCGCGGTCCCAAAACGACGTCGTTTTGATTAATGAAATAGATGGATGAATTCGCGCCACTCACTTTCTTTTCATATATACTGCAGTTTCTTTTCATATATACTGCAGTTTCTTTTCATATGTACTGCAGTTTCTTTTCATATAAAACTACAGTTGTATATTATCGAATGAAACTATAGTTATATCCAAAAGTAACTGCAGTTGTGTGGAAAGGAAACTGCAGTTATGTTGAAAAGAAAGTGCAGTATATATGAAAAGAAACTGCAGTATATATGAAAAGAAACTGCAGTATATTTGAAAAGAAACTGCAGTATTTTTGAAAAGAAAGTGAGTGGTATATATAGAAAAGAAACTGCAGTATATATGAAAAGAAACTGCAGTATATATGAAAAGAAAGTGAGTGGCGCGAATTCATCCGTATGTTTCATTAATCAAAACGACGTCGTTTTGGGGATCCGCGGTCCACAATGCATTGTGGATCGTGGTCCACGATATAAGAACTGGTATTATGGAAATGGAAAACAATGAATTTAATTTAATACACACAAATATTAGGGTATATTTGTTAAAATTTTACCTTATGCTTACGAATCCACTTGAAAGCTTGTTTTGACCAAAAAAATACTAGATACCTTATTGAAGTGCGTCTTGAAACACATTTCCTTTTAATAAATGCACATTGATTTATGGTTTTTTTTTTTTGGTAACTAGCTAAGGAACCACTTCTGAAATGTTTTAAGTAAATTATTTATGAAAAGTTTCTAATGTAAAAACATATTACGAAATACGAAAACACTTGCCAAAGACCTTGTGGTTTAGTGGCATCTAGTTTACACTCCTACATGAAATGGAGTGGGTTCAAGTCCAGATTCAAATTTCAGTGGAGGCAATTTTGTATATACAGTTTGTAGAGGTAAAATTGTATGGATGGTTTAAATTCAACTGCTAATTATTCTAGGGACTTAGTCCACCTTGTAAGGTAAATCGAGTCCAAACATAATTTATATACTGAAAGTTCACTATTTACATTCCATGGTATAACTATTGCTGCCAATAGGTTTGATATTTCTAACAACAATGATGATCCAAAAAATGAATTAGAGGTCCAATCCACAAATTAAATTAAGTTATCAAATTGATCTAACGTAACTGTTGTAAAACAATTATTATATTGCTAGCTATTATAAATTAAATGGAAACAAAAATCTTCATAATATATCTTCCTATATATGAATGGACATAAAGCTAAGGGTCATAAAATAAAAACTAATTACTCCATATGTTATTTTAATTTTGAGTTCATTCTAGGTATCCCTATAAAACCAACCCTTGTAATTATAATAACTTAACCTCCATAATTAATTAGTAGTGTATATTTGCATAGGAGGAAAATAATAATGAATTTCATTTTTGTAGACAACAGAGGCCCCTATCTTCTTCTAGCTAGCTAAGCTGATCTCAACTTTTCCTTTTAACTACTCTCCATTATTGTTCGTACGAGTTTATGATTTATGAAGCCAGCAAGCTAAGATCTGCTCCATCTATCATACAATGACCATGCATGCTAGCTATTATACATACATGATGGATATAGCAGTTGAGAGGATGGGACTACACTTACACGTACTTTTTTCATCCATCTATAATATAATTAAATAAGTGATGAATTGAAATAATTACAAATAGGCACGGAGCGAACCAAGTCTGAAGCACCGGAGAGAATTCGGAACCGAGCCCAATTGACCCGGGCATGACCAAGCTCTGTGCTTGGCCATGAGGTCGGCCACGCGGTGGACAGCCTCGGCCGAGGTCGGCCTCCTCAGCCGAGTCCCGTCTTTGGCCGAGTGAAAGGTTTTCGCGTTGGTCCGAGTCCTGCGGCGTTTGTTGCGGTCCAAGGTGGTTGTAACTCTCCACCATATTCTACGAGGTAGTTAGGGCCGATTTAGTGTATAAAATCACTTCATTGTGTCTTGCTGAGATATAATTTCTTCATTATCGCAACCTTGTCTTGTTATTACACAAATTCTTCTTTGTAAATTGTAATAGCATTAACTTTATTAATACAACTATTGTCTTCATGACTTATCGATTCAGTCCTTTTATTACATTACTTTGCCATTAAAGTCATGTTTTACCTTGGTCTTATGCCATTAATCCTACAACTTGTCATACTCCATAATTTTGTCGGGTTAATTGATTCATATCCCGGGTCAGTATAATCCATCAATAAGGTTATTATTTATTAGGTTTGAGTTTTTTCAAAATATTTACGTACTATACGTACGTACATATGTTGCATGCATGTAGTGCAATACATATATGCTAAGATTATGGAACGTATAGTATGTCGTTTTGGAAAATTGCAAAGTTAAAATGTATATGACGATGATGATGTTCCAAATTTGTGAATGGGAATGGCATTGTTGGCCACGTTTGCATCTCAGGTTCTGATTTTAAGAAAAATGACACCTCTTTGTATCGCTTTCGGTCGGCATGCAAGATTTTCACATCTAATTCGATTTTTGAGATAAAGCATTGTTGCCTTACGTTTGTCTTTCACTTTTATTTTGAATCTTAGCTTCCTCTAATTATTTTCATTAAATAAAATATAATGCGTTATTAATTTCATGAATATCGTATCACTCCTCCGATAAGAATTGATTGTGCATCTAAAAATATTATTCTCCAAATGCACTGCGAATTATATAATGGTATATATTGTTTAATTTGTAATTTAATAATTGTGTTGTTTATATTGCGATTTATATTTTCATTACATTTTCAAAAGACAAATCATATCCACTGCAAACCCTGAATTGAAGCCCATCGTGAGTAGTGTGAAGACGTTATATTAATCATTAATTATGGTAGGTTTATAATAAAATGCCACAGAATTAGGCGTTACATAATTAATACAATTTGAGTTCTATATATATCTTACTTCCTCAAATTTAAACTTTATGTGTCAGATTTTGCTAAACTATTTTTTCACGTGGGTTTCAATAAAGTTTTTCAATCAAGATTTTATATGTTAAAATAAAAGTTAAAAATATAAAGTGGGAGTACACATAGTATTTTCGATACAATTTAGAGATATATGCATCTTTATTCAAAGAATATAAATATGAATCCGACCAGCCTGTGCCGCCTGCGTACATAGGATTAAATGTGAAACATTTAATACCCATACGACTTTTTCAACAATAATAATAATCCTTTTAACTATTTCCATGTGATTTGTACGATCAATACCAAAGAAATTTTGGAACCAAAGTGCACGTAAAACACCAGAATAAAAAAAAAGTAATAAAAAAAAGTTTGATAGATGTTTCATTGCTGACGGGTACGGGGCATAGACATGGAAGCGAGGCCTTTAGAAATTTCCGGCACCGTCGGGTGGACTCCGAGGCAGCCCAATAGTCCCTGTTTGTACGGCAAGAAAGTCTTCCGTTTCATCTCCTCCGACGCCGCCCGGTTCACCGTGTAGTGCAGCTCGTGAGCCGAGACCGGTCCTCTTCTCCTCGACGTCGAGCCCGCGCTCTCCGTTGACCGGAAACTCGCGTTCTTCACGTCGTCGTGATGATGGCTCTTTTTTAGCATTGCGTATTTGTTCATCATCTCTTTACTGCTCGCTCGCCCCTCCGACGCGCTTCGGAAGAGTAAAAGATCTTTCAGCTTCCATTTCCGGTACCACATGGAGATGAAGGAAGAAACCGCCGCCGAGGAGGAGGATGAGGAAGAAGAAGAAGAACAAGTGTTTTCGTCGCGATCGAGTAATAAATCGGATATGCGGAAAGGGGAGAGGGATCTTGTTCCTTTGTGGCGGGAATTGGAACGGACGGCCGTCGGATCGGCGTTTCTTTCTCTTCCTCGCCGTTGATTTGATGAATCGTTGTCGTCCTTATCGTCCTTCCGGCTCTGTTCAATTGCGGCGGAGAACGGGTCAAAATCCTTCCTCCGGTGACGCGGCGAGAATGCCTCCTTAATCCTTTGCTTCGGCGATTTCGGAGAGTCCGGCGGTTTCCCCTCGTACTGAAACCTCGGCGGCGGCTTCAACGGCTTTATCTTGCCGCCGTCGAACAGCTCATCCGCCGCAGAGAAAGCGGATTTCTCCAACTGCCCACTAAAATCAAAAGCGAACTCATCATCGTCCTCATAATCCTCGTCCTCTTTAGGCTTCCGAATTCCGGGCTCCTCTTCCCAATCAAACGGAACTCCACCGCCGGCGAGCGCCGACACCCTGGTGGGGCTAGCCGGGGCACTATAAAAAGAGTTCCCAAAACGCTGTGGACTCGAAGGCGCACTCATATACGGCGTCGTACACGCACTGTCGAAATTAAACTCCCCCGCCGGCGCCGGCGATTTTATCATCACTTCCATCTCCACTTCTGCAACACAAATCACTCTATATTTCTCTATCAAAGCAGAGAAAAAATAAACTCAGAACTTTTCAGCAACTTGGAAAATGGACATCTATATATTATATATATATAGATAGATATAGAGAGAGAGAAAGAGGAAAGAGGAAGGAAAGAGATGAAGTGATCGAGGTGAAGAAATGGGCAGCCGCCCTGTAATATATATGCGGTATGTATACTATGATTTCGTTATTTTTATTTGTCCCTCTATTTGGGTGCTGATTTTTCTCAGGTTTGACTTTGACGTTTCAACTACTGTTTTCTAATGCCAACTATGCCCTCCCGTCAATACGCTATGAGTTGAAAAAGATTCGGGGAGATAATGGTCTTTTCAAAAGATATGGTGCCATGGTGGGGGTCGCAATGTGAATGGATTTTCCGAATCGATATGATTTTTACCGTTTGATTTAAAGATTTTTAACTGCTATTTTCCTTTTGAATTTTAAATTAAGGATTTATGATTAATTATGCGCCCGCATTTACTAGGAGGTACCGTTTGATTTAAAGATTTTTAACTGCTATTTTCCTTTTGAATTTTAAATTAAGGATTTAATGATTAATTATGCCGCATTTACTAGGATGTACCGTTTGATTTTGACGTTGTACTACTTAATTACGGATCGGAGTAATTTTATTTCGATTGATTTTTTTCGAAGGAAAACGTAATCTAAGTTTTGTGATGTTACTCGAATCTTGGTGTTTTCTTTTTGGATTTTGCAAATGTCTTTATTTCACAATTAATTTTAATCACAAATTCATTTAGTAATTTTCATGAACAGGTAATATTAATTATGAAATATTTATTTATCGTATTATTAACATCTAAAATAACTTATATAGATATAAATATATTTTACTCTGTATTATTTATTTAACTATTCTTAATTGTTTTTAAATGTTGTTATTGTTATTACGGCGTATTATTTATTGATAATCATGACACTATAATTATTTAAAAATAAAAATTATTCATATAAATAAACAAATAAATATAATAAAAACAAGTTTATTGCAATGTGAACTCATTTATCAATTACTATTTACTAAACGTTTATTTAAACAATTCGACCAAGTCAATCCGATCAAAACTTTTTAAAAAATTTGCTTACTTATCAAACCAAGGCATTAATTGTGCTTTAGTGTGTGTGGTACGTATATGGAAGGAGTAATTTAAATCCAATTGATTGATCAATATTTGTTGCAATAGGTGACTCAAGTAACGTAGAAGAGAATTGGACTTTACGGATTATTACATATTTTGGATAGAATCTTATATATATATGTGAACATCTAACAAATATTTATCTGTTATTTATTAGATTTTTTTTTATAGGTACACTTTCTCTTATTAGTATTATAATTTTTCTCATGATTAACTCGTAAGCTCCTAATATTATAATATTATATTATTTTCTTTCTCAAAATTGTTATATTTTCTGAATAAATAAGAAACAATTTATTCATTATTAGTATTACATTTACGATCTCACACGAAACTTACTCTAATACCTAATTGGGATCAGAGTATGTATCAAGTGTGAACTTGAATTTATACCTCTAGTCTATATGCAAACAGGATTAACAGTTATAGATAATTTGGTTTCGTCAGATCGCGAAGTAACGAGTTTGCGGTATATATAGAACCAATGCATGTTACTATTATGTGACAAATGTTACTCCGGTATTAGTTTTGGTACCATGATTCTTGTTACTATTACAAGACACAAATATTACCTTTGCATTTAGTCTATAGAATGCGAAATTATCTTAAATAATAGCATTACATTTTAACGTTAACCTGTTTAATTAGTTTTTTTTTTTTTATTGTGAATTATGTTGCATAATTTATTTAAATGTACTTAATATTAACCAATATGGTTAGTGTGAGTGGTCATGCATTTTTTTCATGGTACGGGCTTAAAGGTGCATCCTACAGTGTTTACGTAACAACAACAATAATAATGTTTTTCTACAACAACAACAATAATATTAATAATAGTAGTACTAGTAATAAATAAATAAATAAAAATTATAAAAGCAATTTAAGAGTTAAGAAATTAGCACAATATGCTTATGCATTTATAAGTCATTTTACATATAATCAGTTAAAAGTAAACAATTAATTTATAATATTATTAGTTGGTCAAACTAACTAAAATTATCTAATTGATAAGCTAACTTAATCATCTATCAACTTTCAGCTAAAAACTATTTGCATGCCAAACACTCCCATAACATGCATAACTTATAGATCAGATATATAACTTGAGCTAAACACCCCTACTATTATATATATATATATATATATATATATATATATATATATATATATATATATATATATATATATATATATTTGTAGCCATATTGATTTTAAACTAGTTTTGTAGCCAAAAAGAGCTCAAAAATTTATGTTGCTTCATTCATTAGATTCAAGTTAAAATTTTGATTTCCTTGTCGAGATTCAAAAGTCACGAGAAGAAACTAATAAATGAGCACATTTCTTTGATATTTTTGTAGTTATAAGTATTATGCTTTATAGAGACTAGTAGATATGTTCTATTGTTCACGTCTTCAAAAGCTAATAAATTAAATGTACAAATTAAATAGTGTCATTCATAGTGTTTTACCGCTTTGGGTCTACATGTACAATATAATGACGACTCTTTACCTTTGATAACTAAAAATAGATTCTTATAATTATTTTGACTTTTCGTTTATCTGAGTTAAAATTTTTCCCCTTATTATAATTTCTTTCATTGGTAGACAACTATTATTATAATTTGGGAGTATCTAATTCTCCAATTTAAAAATGATTTCAACCTCCAAAAATACTTTAAAAACTCATTTGGATAGATGGCGACAATAATGGCACAACAATCTTGAAGAATAGGTTGCAATTAATATGAGATAAGGCCCATTATTTTTCATTTGATTTCTTGAGAATTATATCAAATTACGACATGTGATTAATTCATTGTAAGCGCAGCGTAAGTCTTACATTCCGGCAACAATTATTTTTTTTATTTTTCTCTAACAATAGTTGTAGAAGACTTCGTGGTGATATCTAATAATACAATCCATGGACCGACTTGTTTATTTTCAATATTAATTTTTTCTTATTGTCGTTATACATGGTGTCGCTGTTACATTGCGTGGAGAAAGTGACAAATCATTTTTTTAAATGTTATTTTTCAATTACAAAAGGATTGCATATTATGTAAGCTGATATTCCTTCTATGCATTTTATAAATTAATTAGCACAAGTTCGTTAAGTGGCAATACAAAATTATTATCCTGTTTAGACTTTGAACTCCATGTGCTTGCAAATAATTTTTTTGTTTAACATGTGTTTTAAAAAAAATTATAATACCACTATATACTGGACTGCCATGCGGGGTGAGAGTGTTTTTAACATTACTCATTTGCAAATTGGCAGGGCATAACTCACGGAGGCTTTTAGTTCAAATATCGGAATACTAGTAATAATTGAAATAGAAAACTTAGACAATTTTAATAGCTTTTTATAAATTTACCAGATGGGTCGCCTTCACTAGCGAAGGAGAAGCGTCTTCCCCGGTGAAGGACAAGGCGACCAGTTTCGCTGCCTTCTCCTTTGCGGGAGAAGGCAACCAGATGGGTCTGCTTTCGATCTCTTTCGCCGGAGATGGGTCGCCTTCCCCGGTGAAGGAGAAGGCGGCCAAACTGGTTGCCTTTTCCTTCGCCGACCTGATCCTTCAATGGAGAAGGCAACAAAACAACACCAGTGGTCGTTTCACCAGTGTTTTTTGTAGGAATGTGATTGGAATCGTGCCAAAGGTTTGCCATAACCCTAGTGACCTATAAATTACAAGTCACCATCGATTTCTAGGCCTCAATGCTCTAAAATAATATGTTTAAGGGCTTAATTAATTGCAACATTTGAAAGTTCTTGAGTAATGCTCAACAGTCTATTTGATCTTTTTTTTTTTTTTCTAAAATTATATCATAAGTTTAAGTAAAAAGTGTCACCAATTCAGATAACAATTGAAGAGTGGAAAGTGACTACACAAATAATTCAAAAATTGAATAAGCTATTATGGTATAATCTAGAAAGCAAAAATGCCATTTTTCCAAAATATATTATTGTAAATGAGTTTATAAGAAGATCGAATATATGCAGACATAGACAATGTTGCTGCTTGTTTATGGTAAATGACTATGAATTAAGATATTTGATAATCTTTTGAAGATGGGAACAGTGGCGGAGCCAGAAATTTTGTTCAGTAGGGGCAAAATATAGTCAATATAAATTACACATCTCATTATTATTTGATATAGACAAAAAATAAAATACATCAAAATTTTATAGAAATATTTATAACAAAATATGAAACATAATTAATTTGATAAAATAATTAAAATAAAAAATGTGCATTATAAATTACACATCTCATTATTAATATAGGGGGAAAATAAAACAAATTAAAACTTTATAAAAATATTCATAATAGTTATGTATACATATATAAATTAAAACTTTATAAAAATATTCATAATAGTGATGTATACATATATAAATTAAAACTTTATAAAAATATTCATAATAGTTATGTATAAATATATAAATACATATATAAATTAAAACTTTATAAAAATATTCATAATAGTTATGTATAAATATATAAATTAAAACTTTATAAAAGTATTCATAATAGTTATGTATACATATATAAAATTGGTTACAAGCTGCCAGGGATTATCAGATTCGAACCCTAGATCTTAAGGCAGCCAGACACGCGCCTCTACCAACTCAGCTAAGTAACCATTCATTTGTATTTATTTGTTTTTATATACTTATATCTAAAACGTGACCTATATATACATATATACATACAAAGGCGGTGGGGGTGGGGTGAGTGGGGGTAGTTGCCCCCACTGCCCCCACTGTAGCTCCGCCAGTGGGTGGGAAGCCGCTTATTTTCACTGATATTTTCCGATCGTTATATCGTGGACTAGGTCTACAGTACATTGTGAATATTTTATATACAGAATTTGATTTTACAATGCACAAAATTATATAGCTGGGTCCTGGGGACACATAAACACTTTAACATAATACACATACACATTATGGAATTGAAATTCATAATATACAGAATTATATAGATGATGATATATAAATTCATAACATAATACACATACTCTATATGTACTTATTTTAAAATATCGTGTTTATGTGTATGTGTATTATGTTAAGTGTTTATGTTCCTCATCAGTTATATAATTATGTATATTATGAATATGAATTCAGTACATTATACAAATTGTCGATATTATCAGTTTTATCGTTTATTTGGCATATTGGGACAATTATTTTTGTCTCATTTCTTTTCTTGTTATCAACTTATATCAAGCCCATTACTATAATATGTGTGGGCTTACATACTAGTAGCAAGAGCTGCATCTTGTCAAATTATGCTATGGGCTCAAGTCCGTGTTCACAATGTTAGAGCTCTATATTCATAAATTTAGATCTTAATATACAAAATTATATTACTCAATATTTACAATTTTTGAACTCTATATTCACAATTTTGTTATATATATTCAAAAATTCTGTTATGCTTGTTGAATATAGAATTATGAAATTGAACCCAATCATGCTGAATTCACAACAAATTATGTTACTTGCAATGCTTTTTCCTTTTTCTTTTTGAATAATGATGCATGTAATAGTTTGTATGTACTCTTTATAAATGACACCGCAGTGAGTGATGAATATGATTTTTATTCATTTATTTTTTTGTTTACAAAGGAAAGAATGAAGAGAACAACCAACAATTACTATATAATAATGAATGATATGATAATGATACATGTGATAAGTTAATTTTTTTAATTAGTATGGCATGCTTGTGCGGTTTTCTTTTTTTGACTGCTTTTGTAAAAAGTGATCTGATGTGATCATCTTATAATTTCAGTAACATAAATGGCATGGTAGTTAATGAGAAATCATATGTTTCTTCTTTTTAAAGAGAATGAATAGATGAATCTGCTAATAATTTGGATTGAATTCTCATTAAATGTCGAGTGAATTTCATTAATAATATAATAACAATCGCATAATATCCTCGTAATAATTGATAGTCCAAATTGATTGAGCTACTGAGCCTTATTAGAAGACGTCAGTCTAAGTTTCTCAAAAACACAATCTGATAAAGACTTAGCCCCGTAACTATTAGAAAGTGTGATTATTCCTAAAATTAAAGACCCCAAATTAGTTGATAATTGAGTGATTGAGAGTTACGTTATATTTGTTGGTTGCCAATTGCCATGTATATATAAGTCAAAAGCTGTAATATTCCGGCATTCTATTAAAAACTTATCCGACCAGGGTGAATGCATATTAGTTTTTTTTTTTTTTTAAATGCATATTAGTTTTATTGTAGTGAGAATATAATAAGTTTACGCAAAAGAAAATAAACAAGTTATATTCAAGTCGCTTCCTTGAAAGGCTGTTAATTTTGTATGTAATTTTGTATATGAGTTTATTTACATTTTTTCATTATAGTAGTATTTTTTTTTAATTTTATTTCTTTCACTTTAAATTCCTGATTTAAAAAAAAATTATTTTTAGTTCAAATTATCTTAAATTAATGATTAAAATCTTAGTGGCTTGACAAAAGATATATTAAAGTGGACTCCAATTTTTTAAGTCAAGGATATTGAGAAGTGGAATATTTACAATCATATTCGAGGAACTAAAGGCAAACTACTTTTATAATTATTTTTAGCTTTATAGATTGTTTTAAATTTATTCTTGAAATTAAAAGATATATTGTTTATAATTATTTCATATAATGAAGAATCATTCATAATGATTATTATGCATTTTTCCTCTTTAGTGGAAAAACAAGTTCCTAATTCCTAATAATTTAAACATTGGACACATTTTTTTTGTTAATTTTTATTTTAAGGGTATTAATGCTAGTTAAAATAAAATAGTTAAGAAAATATAAATGAATAAAATATGAGAGTAATTGCAAAGAACAAATATCATTTTTAATAGAATGCCGGAATATTACAGCTTTTGACTTATATATACATGGCAATTGGCAACCAACAAATATAACGTAACTCTCAATCACTCAATTATCAACTAATTTGGGGTCTTTAATTTTAGGAATAATCACACTTTCTAATAGTTACGGGGCTAAGTCTTTATCAGATTGTGTTTTGAGAAACTTAGACTGACGTCTTCTAATAAGGCTCAGTAGCTCAATCAATTTGGACTATCAATTATTACGAGGATATTATGCGATTGTTATTATATTATTAATGAAATTCACTCGACATTTAATGAGAATTCAATCCAAATTATTAGCAGATTCATCTATTCATTCTCTTTAAAAAGAAGAAACATATGATTTCTCATTAACTACCATGCCATTTATGTTACTGAAATTATAAGATGATCACATCAGATCACTTTTTACAAAAGCAGTCAAAAAAGAAGAAAACCGCACAAGCATGCCATACTAATTAAAAAATTAACTTATCACATGTATCATTATCATATCATTCATTATTATATAGTAATTGTTGGTTGTTCTCTTCATTCTTTCCTTTGTAAACAAAAAAATAAATGAATAAAAATCATATTCATCACTCACTGCGGTGTCATTTATAAAGAGTACATACAAACTATTACATGCATCATTATTCAAAAAGAAAAAGGAAAAAGCATTGCAAGTAACATAATTTGTTGTGAATTCAGCATGATTGGGTTCAATTTCATAATTCTATATTCAACAAGCATAACAGAATTTTTGAATATATATAACAAAATTGTGAATATAGAGTTCAAAAATTGTAAATATTGAGTAATATAATTTTGTATATTAAGATCTAAATTTATGAATATAGAGCTCTAACATTGTGAACACGGACTTGAGCCCATAGCATAATTTGACAAGATGCAGCTCTTGCTACTAGTATGTAAGCCCACACATATTATAGTAATGGGCTTGATATAAGTTGATAACAAGAAAAGAAATGAGACAAAAATAATTGTCCCAATATGCCAAATAAACGATAAAACTGATAATATCGACAATTTGTATAATGTACTGAATTCATATTTCATAATATACATAATTATATAACTGATGAGGAACATAAA
>CP025644.1:23265195-23331597 GCA_003576665.1 Ipomoea trifida
CACTTAACATAATACACATACACATAAACACGATATGTGGACAATTAAATATACTCTTTAATCTAAGCCTTTAAATCCTTAATATTGGATGGTTGAGATTACACCTCATTTGATCTCAAAATAAGTTGTCCTCACTTGAATAGGAGCCTATATATATATATATAGAAATCTATTCAGGTGAGAACTATTGTGTTATAGAGAACTATGAGGTTAAATAGTGATCGTTAGATTAGGATATTGGATGGTTAAGATTGAGTTTTTTTTTTGGTTTTTTTTTATTGCATTAGGCGCTGGTTTTGGAGGCACAGGGTATTTATGTCTTTTTGTTGTAGTGTTTTAATTTTGGTAGATTTAATATTGTGTTTAATTTTGGTATTATTAGGCTAATCTTTTTTTTTTTTTATTGCGGTGCCTCTTCCGATTCTTCACGTTCTTTCCGAGGTTTGCGTGTACGCCGTTCTTGTCTTCTTCACCGGTGAGGGTCGGACTGTAGCGGTCTGGTGGTGGCTTTATGCACGCTGAAGTCGGCTATTGGTTTTCTGGCAGCGGCGAGTTGGTTGGTCCCTTCGGTGTTTGGCGGCGTTGCATGTCTCGGATCGTCTGTGGGTTGCAATCTGGGAGTGTATCAATGGCGGAAGGCGGTGATGGGAGTCGTCGGCGTCAGAATCTGCGGTTCCAGGTTAGTTTTTTAAAATTTTTTTTCTTTTGGTTTGTACTTTGTTGTATATGTTATGGTTGATGTTTTTGTGTGTGTTTGTTTTTTCCGTGTATACTAAGGAAAAAGAGCAATATTTTTGAAATACAAATATACAAATTGTCGATTTGATTGGTCATCTGATCTTCGTTTCGTTTGATTATAGTTGAATGGATTTAAGATTTCTGGTGTTATTGTGGTAAAGTTACTAATTTGTTTGATTTGATTGGTTATCTGTGTTTTATTTATTTATTTTTATTTCTAATGCTCCTGAAGTTGTTTTTGTTATCTGCTATCATGCTGTCTGGAAGTATGGATTTTAAAAATATATATATGGATTTTATTGTTGTTTGATTGTTTTTATTATCTTTGGCAATTTGTTTGTTTGTTTTTTGGTACAGTTTTAGGTAGTTTGCTAGTTCGGATATCTTGGTAGTTTGGGTTCTTTGTTAAGAATACTTGTGTACCGTACATTAGTAATTGTGTGTGAATATTTATTATTTAGTTTGTGTTGTTGTTAGGGAACTCATCATTATTACTTTTTTAACAATGGGTGCCTCATTTGTGTTCTCCGTGTGACTATAGTGGATTTCCTTTGTGCCTCATGATTTACTAAACATTTATTCAAATAATTACCATGAATTTGTAATTTTTGATGATATCATTGTGTTTGTAATATTTAGTTTTAATTTTATTGTTTTTTTATTGTTTTAAATTTCTTAGGCAATATGTTTTTTTTTTTTTTTTGTACAATTTTAGGTATTTTGCTAGTTTTGATATCATGGTAGATTGGGTTCTTTGTTAAGAACACTTATGTGCCGTACAGTAGTAATTGTGTGCCAATATAGTTTTTGGTGTAGGTGTGTGGCTTTGTTGGTTGTAATGTTTGCCTCTGTGGGGTATCTTTGGGTTTTTGTTGTTGTTTGTAATGTGTGCCACATTGTGTTAATCGTGTGTCATATTTGTTATAATCTGTGTTCTGGTAATCAATGTTGTGTGTTTGTTGTTATTAGCAAAAAAGCAGCGGGGCACCTTCAATGGGTTGTTCGTCTTAGATTGAGACCGTTGATGATGATTTTGTTGATGCTCCTAATGCTGTTAGGGACGAGGTTCGCCGAGATCCTTCGCCTGATGCTCCGAATTTTGAGTTAACTGCAGAACAACGTGCAACATTTCCTACTTTCACAGTTAAGGTTTCACATGCGTATTTGGTAGATGCATTGGAGGATCTCACATCACATTTAGGCCCTATACATTTTACCCACAAACGAAAACTTGTTACAAAAAACATTTGGGTTTGGTTTTGCTTTCGAACTTCAATTAGACTCATGTGTGCGCCTCTGAGTTATCCCTCGTTTGCCACGTTCGTTAATCTTGCGTGCCTAAACAACTACTTTGAATCACTCATGTTTTGGTTAAATTTATGTGCCGCTATGATTCGAGTTGTTTGCCATATAGGTCGTTTTTTCGTGCGTATTCGTTCATTAAAACATAAGACGTCATACAATCAAATTCATTACTGCAATATTCTTAATAAATCAAAGCTATCGTATTCGTTTTGCATGAGACAAACTATGAAAACTTGAAACATCATTTACGTAATAGTATGCTAATAAACTTGAGAGATCTTCGTTTGCAACAGTCGTTAGTCTTGCGTGACTCAACAACTACTACGACTCACTCATGTTTTGGGTAATGTTATGTGCCCCTTTGCTTCGACTTGTTTGCCATATAGGTTATTTTTACTTGCCTATGCGTTCATTACCACATATCACTGTTGCACACAACAATATGGTCATTACTTGGATATTTATTCTTGGTTCAAATTCAACTCCTTCTCAATCTTCTACTATATATAAAATGCAATTAATTGTCGTCATATAACGGAATTCTTTTTCCCAAATCTCCCTAAATGTAATAACTAAACACAAACGAATTATTACCCCATTTAATCTTACACTAACTACCCTAATAGGTTATTTAGTGTAAGATTTGTAATTCATTACTACAAATTTTAAAAAATTGCGGACTTAAAATACCATAAATTATGAAGCATACTGGTTACGCAGTTAAACTATAACGGCACACAATATCCACAATGTAGGCATACAATTTCAAAAGTAAAAAATTATTATTGTTTAGCGTTATCAGTCCTCCTCTAACAATTTAACAGCTTCATATTATGACCGCCATGGCGGAATCCATGTACAACATTCTCACCATTTATTTTAACTAACCAAATCGTTTATTATTTCAAAAAAAAAACCAAATTGTTTATTTTATATTCTTACAAAACCAATTATTATGTATTCAACACATTTAGGCCCTATATTAACCATCAATAACCATTACGCATACTGGATTATCAATTGCCATGTTTTTTTTCTTTCACTTTCGAATTTCATTTACATATTCACAAAACCACTAAACAAACCATGCATTATGTACTTACACACTTACACGCCCAACACATCAACAAAAAATATGCCAAACTTCTACTTAAAAATACCCCTACTAGTAGCATATTCAAACTCCCAGGTTTCTTAACCTTTAAAATCTACATATTCAAGTTGTCACACAGAACCTACACGAACGGCAGACTATTTCCACCAAGTCGGCACACAATTACAAACATCCACATATATGCATGTTTAACGTTTTCACTCTTATTCAAACAATATAATAGCTCCATATTGCACCAGTATAAGATGTTACCAGACTCAAAATGTTTTGATTCCTACTCAGTTTTTGCTTTCACGTTAATTGCTGCCAGTATCTACAATATTCCTTGCTAAAACTTGATTCATTCCTTAATAATAGTGATCCTAAAATGCTAAGTTTGTAAATACTAATCCTACCTTAATTACTACCAAAGCCAAAATCTCTTATTTACCCTTTTTACCGTTATTGTGGCGTGAGATGATACCATATCACATTGTGATCTCTACCATTAATTTCTTGATATTGGATGGTTAAGATTAAACCTTATATTCCTCAATATAAGTTGTCCTCATGTGAATAGGGGCCTATATATATATATATATATATATATATATATATATATATATATATAATTCATATTTTGAAAGAGATTGAATGGTATAATATAAAATTTCTCTTGTGTGCAGGAGTGAAAATCAAATCCTTGAAACCTGTGTACTTGTTTATTCACAATACGAACAAGGAGATAACATTCCAACAACAATCTATAGAAGTGTTAAGTTATAGAAGATCATTAAATAGTACAACACAGGCGGCCTGTCGGGGCTTTAATTTAATTAAATTGGCCCCTTCAACTCTTTAGTCACTCTGCAGATTTAGGGGGAAGCTTTCCAGCAACGAACGCTGAGAAGAAGGTTAGGGCACGCTCAGGTTGATAGCTTGGTACAAAATGCCCTGCTCCTCTTATTGTCACAAAGCTCAAATTCTCATATCCCTCCACATACCCGCCAACCTTAGTTAACCAAACCCAAAAACACTATTAGTTTCACATCATAATCAACAACATTTTTGCTACCTAAGATGTTTTTATGTACAGTACCTCTCCTTTGGAGTACCATGGGTACCAGGGAGTCTTGACTGAAGTAGTAAGCTTCTTTATTGCATATGCAGTTGTTGTCACTGCCACTCTGCTATCTATATCTCCACTGCATCCCCATTCATCAATTTTCAATTTTTAGATACAAGAAATAACCCGTGACAAAAAAAAAAAATTAGAAATTACACGAATTTGTTTAATTACCTGTAAAGCCAGACACTAATTCCGCTACCCATTAGCTCTTTAATGGTGGGTAACACTGTATCCGGCATGTCTTGCCAGTTAACATTGACGTCCATACTGTTTTTCAGCCATAAGGTACAAATAAGAACTTTGGTTCGTGTAAAAAATCAGAGTTATTAATATTAAGAATGGATAAAATGATTAGTACCTGCAAGAATCCCATGGCCCTGGAATCCCTGTGACATTGGCATGAAGTGCCTTTTGCACTTCAGGGGTGTTCAAATACACGTAAATATAATCATCAGAGCAAGGATCAAATCCTCTATAGCCCTGAACCGAGGAAGAAGACAACGAACCCGAAGGACAAAATGGGGCATAGATGTTGTAACTGTATATGTTGCCTATACCACGACTTGCGTCATCCAAAAAGGTGTCGCAGGTATCAGACGGAGATGCTGCGGACGAGAAGTTGCAATTTGCAATGATTCCTCGGTGGGTCTGGTCGGATATGAGTGCATGCGTCCAGTAAAAATCGTAGGTACCAGATTCTTGTGTTTCTTCATCGATATACGCATTCCCAATCTAATCAACAAGAATCTATAATTGTTTTCGATCTGATGATAAATAGGAATGAATTGAAATGAAAAACTTACGGCGATCCCTTTAAGGTTGATGATGGTTTGGTTGGTGATTTTGTTGTTACGCAGTATAAGTTGAGCTAGTTGAGGCACGTAATGGCCGGCGTAACTTTCTCCGGTGATGAAGAAGTCCCTGGTTTTATATTCCGGGAATCTTTCTAGCCAGTTCAGGAGAAAGATGTAGTTATCAGCAGCCGTTTTCTTGTCTCCGGTAACATAATCCGACGTTCTATTGGAGTACGAAAATCCCACTCCGGCAGGAGATTCCAGGAAAATAACATTCGCCACTGCATTCATCAGTTTAACCATTTACTAGTCAACACAAACACATTTTCCATTTTTTTTTAATACTACTGGCTCTATTACAATGCAGGATCCGTTCATAACTACTTTCTCAACCGTACAAAAAGTCAATATGACATCCACTAAGGCTCAAACTCACAACCTTCCACGTAAGGGAGCCACTGGACAACAAGTTCCTTGACTAAGTGTTGAAGGGAGCACAGTGAAAGGCAAAGTGCAGTACAGCTAGAGGATTGTTGGGCAGCAGCTTAAAGGGTGCTTGGTACCCTGACTCTAGAAAATGTGCAATTAAAGCTAAGCGGAGACCGGTAAACGGTCAAATCCAGCACCAGGTTACTAGGGAAAGATAATAAAATTGTGTCATTTATTACTAAGTATAATTTTTAATATAGTGATAAATGTTTTATCCAACATACCATTATTCCAGGCATATTGGTTTAGCCAGAGAGTTTTGGAATCGGAATTGACACGAAAGGGACCATTTTCCATCATTCCTCCATTCCCAAATGAAGAGCATCCAGGTCCACCATTGAGCCACAAGACAAGAGGCTTATCAGAAGGGGTTTCAGACTCTGCAAAGTAATAGAAGAGGGCACGGCCGGCCTGGGGATCCACAGTCACGTACCCCGAGAACTGTGCAAATTTCACGCCTTCTGGTTGGCCTGGCAGCCCAGAGATCTTGTCCGCATCTTTCAACCCATCTTGAGCTCCTATGTACACAGGTGAATACTCATCCTCAGTCCCCAAATCCTGACCGCTCATCGTCTGGGCATTGTTGTTTTGTCGTTTCTGTTTCTGGGTTTTGAGCACTGATTCCAGTGGATCAAATTTCCTCCCCCCAATGCTGTAGCATTCTGCAAAAGCCAGGAGGTGAATCGCCGCAGTAAGAACTATGAACATACATCCCCCCTTCATTGTCGCCCAGATATATTATTACTGTGAAACATTATATTAAATCAACCCACTTATATATCGCCAAACGCGGAATATAATGTTGCCGGCTTTGGTTCATTACTTTCATAGAATTTGCCGCTTCAGGTCAACTTGGGTTGTCTGACATGTACAATGATCTTGCAGAATGTTTATCCTGTATGCTTGGGTTGATTAATTTTAGCATGTTTGTTAACTTTTCCCCATGTTTTTTTGGAAGACAAGAAAACTTGCAGCCACTATATGGGGGTATTCACAAACTTATGATTTTAGCTGGGAAAAGATATAAAGAGTCAATGAGGTAAACTAACCTAAGCAAGCATATGTTGCCTATAGCAGACTAGAAGGCCGATAGGTTGCTCCAAAAAGTCTAACTTTGTTGAGATTTACAAGAACAAAAATAATAACAAGTGGTATCAGAGTCAGGTCACGAGTTCGAGACTCAGCAAGAACAAAAGTCGTGTCCTTAAGACTGGTAGGTGCTGGGAGAAAAATTCTTGGACAGAGGCCAGTGAAAGATCAAGTCCAGCACTAGATAGTTAGGGGATTGTTTGGCAAAAACTTAAAGGGCCAAATCCAATATCCTCTTCTCGAAAATGTGGCAGTATAAAAAAATAAAGTTAATTACATGTTTGCTACAAGTTATAACTTTTGGCACAGTAATAAATTCTTGATCCTAATAAACTTGTAATCTTGTAGAAAATGAGATGAGAAGGACAAGAATTTGGAGAGTGATGGGCATTACAAAGCTGCTAACTTTATTATCAATGGTATTTCTTAGTACAGATATTCTTTTAGCCGGTCAGCAGAAGACAACAACCTTGCTTGACTATGATTGCGTTACTGTTTTCAATTGATGTTCTGAATACACTGGGAAGGGTACTAGAATTTGTGACAAAACAAGTGGAAATTAAGCCCAGATATCTGTCTGCAATACAAACTGCTAAACTATCTTATTATCAGAAGAAAATGAGAGGAAATATTGCATTGATTCCAATTTCAATTCCAATTCTAATGGTGATTGTTGGCTAGGAACATCTCCAGCAACGCGAAAGCTCTGCGCGGTTTAAACTGTGGAACTTCATGGCCGGCACCTCTGACTGTGGCAAAAGTTAAACCCTCATACACCACTTTGTATCCACCCACCTGCAAATAATATCATCAAAACACATGGGGTTTAATGTACAACAATCTTGCAGTTCTGAAAAAATGAGGTTTAATTTAAGGCCAGCCTACTTCTTTGGTGCCATCTTTCCATGGATGCCAAGATTTGATCACTTTCAAGTTCATCGCATTCAGGGAATAGCGGCTGGAAGTCACTGACACTACTGAATCAACATCGCCGCTGCAGAAAACCATGAATCAGTAACTAACGTAACTAACATGAACCGATAATTTATCATAGTCAGGACAGAGATTTGAATGAGAATTGAAACCTTAATTACCTAAACAGAAGTATTTCGAGGCCAGATGTTATTAACCTCTTGTATATTGGGTACATGGTTGATGGGCTGTCTTTCCAATTCGAGATGACATCACTTCAAGAACCAACAAAATGTAACACAATACCTTAAAACAACCTCAGTTAAGAAAAACAAAAGACAGACAATATAATATAGGCTGCAAATTAACCTGCAGAGTTCCCAAGTGTAAGGAAGCTTGGTTCTGTTAGCATGCAAGGCCTCTTGAACCATATGGAGATTGAGATAAGTGTGAACATAGTTTCCTTGACAAGGATCGAATTCCAGATGCCGATGCACCTTCCTCGAATTCTTGGAATCCAAACACAAAGGGCCATAGATGTTGTAATAATCAATTCCTCCAACCTCACTCCCTGCTGCTATTTCGAAATCCTCACATGTTTTGCTCACATTTCCCAGACACTGCTCCACCAGCCCTCGGTGAGTTTCGTCTGAAATTAGGGCGTGGCTCCAGAAATAGTCGTAGTGTCCTCTCATATCCGTGGCATCGTTCATTATCCCATTCCCTATCTGATAAGAACAAGACGTACATCCATGAAGTACGTTTTAGTTTGTAAGTCGATCGAGGTTGCAATTTACTTAGAGGGTGGTTAAATTTTACCATAACTCCCTTGAGTTGGATCTTTGACGTTGCCCCGGGCATCATATTCCTCTTGACAACAATATCAGCTAGCTCGGGGATGTAAAACCCTGTGACAGCAATAACAAGAGTATCTATCTGTCAATTTTGTGCTAAGAAACATAAAAACTGACAATCACAAATCATATATAGATAGGGCCATTGCATTGAAGTAGACATTTCTTTTGAATACTAACAAAGTTGGTACAGAGGATCCAAGTTGAGTGGTCCTCCCTCCCATCCCATCCCCAGCAAATTTCAGTACTTTAGCAGAAATCAAAAAGGCTAAAGAATCTCTGGTGTTAAATTACCTGCATAGCTTTCTCCCATAATGTAAAAATCCCTAGTCTTGTAATGTGGGAATCTCTTGAACCAATTTACCAAGAACTTGTAAGCATCCTCCGCTGTAACATACACAATAATGGTATATTTCAAACTAACCAAAAAAAAAAAAAAAAAAAGATAGGCATTGCAGGCAGGGATGAGAGGAAAACTGGAAAAGGCTTTTACCGGTCCTCCTGTCTCCTGACTTGCCATAATCCGAAGAAGTGTTGGAATAAGAGAAACCAACACCTGCCGGTGACTCCAGAAATAATGTATTTGCAACTGCAACATTAACGTAATCATCATAATTAAAATAATTGAAACACGTGCTCTATCTAAACTAAAAGCGATTTGGGATTGGCTCTAATACCAAATTGAAGCATGTGCTCCATCTCAACTAAAAGGTTAAGCTGGTAATGGGATTGCACTATCATCATTAGTGTACCATTAACGTAACAGGATAATTAAGGTTGCAGGTATGATAACTTATTATATATGTACCTTTATTCCATGCAAATCTTCTTGAGTAAAGAGTTTTGCCGTCTGGGTTAACGCCGAAAGGTCCAACCTCCACAAAAGCACCCATTCCAAGTGATGAACACCCAGGACCTGAGGTGATTAATTAAATACTAATTAAAAACGGATCAAACCAAGATTCAAGAAAGACTGGAAAATTAAATTAAAGCTTGAAACTTTATGATATCTCATCACCTCCATTAAGCCATAAAATGAGAGGTTTAGTGGCAGAATTCTCAGCAGATTCAGCAAAGTAATAGAAAAGGCTTCTCCCCTTCATCTTATCCACATCCACATACCCTGCGTACTGCTTGAACTTCACATTCGACGGCTGTCCCGGAAGGCCGCCGGCGATGAGATCATCCTCCATGCTTCCCACCTCGGAAAATGACGTCACCATTTCTTCTTCACCCACTGTGCTCGCTTCTTCCCATGGCTCGTTATTGACGGAGATGGGCTTAGCGTGCATTTTAGCACGGCGTAAGGACAGTAATCCCCGGGCTTGATCAATTTTGCTCAACCCTTCCCCAAATCCCAAAAATGTTAACATGATAATGAGAAGAGACAATACATGGAATTTCGTGGATAATGAACCATGTTTCTTCTCCATTGTTGAATTGAAGAAGAAAACATAGACTAAGGGAAGACTATTGTATGCTTCAATAGTGGGATCTAAGGACATATATATATATATATATATATAGGGAAAATGATGTATAGACTATTGTTATGGGTCATGAAAAAAAAAAATCAAAAATCACGAGTTACCCGCTTTTATTAATCAATCCAAACATGTTATATAATATGAAGTAGAAATTGAAAGTACTACATAACATGCTGAACTACTCATCTCTACACTGAAAGTAAGATTTAGAGTAATTGGTTGGGTGAAATTAGTAATTTTTTTTAAATGAATCGGAACATGTCACGTCCCTATATAAAATGAAATAGAGATTTGGAATATGTGTAATATTAGTCTGTATATAGCCATGACCAATCATGTTACCATTTGTTTATAAATTTATGAAATTTAGTAAAGTTCACTGATAGGCTTACAGTACACATAAATTACTATTCTTTTTCTTTTTCTTTACAAAAGCAATGTATGTAGTGAAATATTTGATAAACATTCGTACTGCTATACTCATGTGACAAAAGTGAAATTTTATCTCATACGACTATACGAGTGTTTGAGATTCACGATGTGAATGATTTTGTGGTGGGATTACAGTACATCTTATCTCAACCCAATGATTCAAAGATTCTCACTTTCTCAGTGCTTTATATATTCACTTGTATATATTCATTTTCCTTCTGTTGTAATCATTTTCTGCCTATACTTTACATACAAAACTTTATTACGTTATAGGACGTGATGCAATAATTCCAAAAAACATTTAAAATTTATCTACTTTTGTTTTTTTTTTTTTTCTTTTCTTCTACCCACTTCCTTTTTCTTTTCTTTTTTTTTTTTGTTTTTTGTTTTTGTAAATTCCACTTTATTGATATGTGTGCGTGTGTTTTATATATAAGATAATTTTAGAAGTTAGTATTACCATAGACTTGTGAGGCTATTCAACAAAATATCACAAAATGATAATTCAATATAAAAAGGTCAAGAGAATGTTTCAACATGAGTTGAACTTTGTGATTACTAAATCAATTTCACAACCAACTTGGTTGGGTTATTCTCAAGTTAGTATTACTTGATCACAAAGGACATGTTTGTCAATTAACTAATACTCCGTAGCTAATTGTGTTAGTTCTTTTGAATAACTGGTAGTATTAGCGGTACGTAAGAATTTGGTTGATAAATTAACAATTTATAATTAACTGGTAACATGTAAAATGATGTATATAGGATAAGTTTTATTTATTTATTTATATTTAACTATGGTTAAATTGGAATTCAACAAGGAAATCATGTGTTGCATTATATAATTTGCCTTGGAAAAGTGCATCCGTTGTGTTACACATGACATGTTTTGCAAACCCAATGTCTTCTTGGGGCCCAAATCATGTTTCTTTTCTGCAATCATATATGGGCTTCTTCATCATCAATATATCCTTGTCTTTTTCCTCCAATGGGAATTGAAATTGCCTTCAGCTTCTGCAGGATGTTAAGATATCTTTCCTTGTTATTCGCATTCAATGATAACCACCAAAATTTTATTTCCACTTTTACTCACTCCATTATAATTCACTTTTTTTTTTTGTTATCAATAATTTTTGATTTGTTATACTTCTATTTCTAACCTTTAAAAAATATATTCCAAAAAAAAAAAAAAAAACCTTTAAAAAATATTTCACTTTTGGTTCTAAATACTTCAATTATTCACACTTTGTGAATACTAGTACGTCAATTCAATCAAATCCAGATACAAAATTCTCACATGCTATGTATCTATCAATTTTTTTATCTCAACATATATAAGGTGATGTTCATGTGAGAATCACTGTCCCCATGAGTTTATAAGAATTAATTTAATGCATTAAAAAATTGATTCAGCTAGTTTATTGATTTTTGCAAGATCAAAGACTGTGATTCATCCGCACGTTTCACCTAGGAGAAGCTTCGCACCTTGTCCATATATATATATATATATATATATATATAAAAGGAAGGTGAAGTGCGAAGACTAATAATATAATATTTTTTTTCTTTTCAATTTTTAATGGTTCATTTAAAGTTGAAAATAGAGTAAATTTTTAATAGAATTGTAAATATTTTTTATTTTTGATAGTCTTACCCATTAAATTCAAGGTTGTTTACCCAACTTTTTTATGACTGCAGATCACTCACACCATCAAATGTTAACAAAAAGTCACATGCGAGCTTAGCTTATATAAATATTAGTTAAAACGTATAAATTATCTATTAACTGTTGAGCTATTTATATGGTTATAAGAATGTCTTATCAACACACCCATTATTTCTAAAAGTATCGCCGTTAGTCTACTTTTGAAAACGATGTAGGGACTAATCAACAAAATTTTGAGAATTGCATGTGAGAACCTTGCTATGCAATGCTTATTTAGCAATTGGAATAAGAGTTAAATACGTCATTGAATTATATGTAAAATTATAATTGTATCATTCAACTCAAAAAATTTGCAATTAATTTTTTAAACAATTCAAAATCATGCAATAAAATAAAATCGACATGTTCCTCTTGTCCTACTAAGGTGACTGTTACCTTATTAAACATTAATTTTAAAATTAGTATTAATAATTTTAAATAAAATAATTATATTTAAAAAATAATAATTAAAAAATCCAACTCACTCCCCCGTCTTTGTCTCCCAGTCCAAGATGAAGACCATTTCTTCGTCTTTGGCCAAAGAAGACGAACTTTTCTTTGTCTTTGGTTGGAGATCAGATGAAAGTAGGGGAGGGGGTTTGAGTTTTCTCCTCTGTTTTTTGGTTTTCTTAATTTAATTTACTTGTATTTAAAATTATTAAAATTAATTTTTAATGGAGTAACTGCCACATTAGCAAAAATTAAGAGAACATATATTTTTTGTTTAATTGCATGATTTTAGATTATTTTGAGATTTAATTATAATTTTTGAGTTAGATGACCAATTGCATTTTTTTTTAATACTACTAACTCTATTATAGAATGTAGTATCTCAACCTATTGAAGGGTTTGATGCCACTGGACCACAAGATCCTTGGCACCAATTGCATTTATTCCATAACAATAATGTATAAAACTTTGGCACTTGGATTAACATAGAGTAGAGTAGTTGCAACTTGCAAGAATCCCATGGGCGGCCTTGGATTAATTTGTGTACGTAATTGTTTTGAATGTTGTGAAATACAGAGGTGAGTAGCAGTACTACAATTTTAATTTGGCAATAGAAGATCAGATGAGATCTGAGGAAATTAAGGTGAAAAATGTGTGTGCCAAAATCAGCTCCACACAATTCAATGGTGATTGGTGGCCAGAAACATGTTGAGCAAGGCCAAAGCGCTGCGAGGTTTAAACTGTGGAACTTCATGCCCAGCGCCTCTCACTGTGGCGAAAGTTAAGCCCTCGTACTCCACTTTGTATCCACCCACCTGCAACATACAACAACAATATCATCACTACATTAAAATCCTTGGTTTTGGTTTAAGGTTTGGTGTACATTCTGAAAAAATGAGGTTAGTTCAATTATATTTAAGCCCGCCCTACTTCTTTGTTGCCGTCTTCCCATGGATGCCAAGGTTTTATCACTTTCAACTTCATAGCATTCACAGAATACCGTGTGGAAGTCACTGGCACTACTGAATCCACATCCCCACTGCACAAACAAAAATCATGGATAAATGAGTATCTTAGGATTAAGCCAGAAGCTATTCATACTCTTGCTGGGACTCGAACCTGTGACTCAAAAGAGAAACCTTAATTAATTACCTACCTAAACAGAAGTATTTTTTGGCCTGATGCTATTAACCTCCTGTATATTGGGAACATTGTTGATGCGCGGTCTTTCCAGTATGTAATCACCTCACTTCAACAACCAACAACAAACACAATATATAACTGAATAACTAACTACTGTAAACCTTAAAACAACCAACTAACAATGGACAAATCAAAAGAGAATTGAATGAACCTGCAGACTTCCCAAGTGTAATTGAGTTTTGTATTGTTGGCATGCAAGGCTTTTTGCACCTTGGGAAGATTGAGATAACTGTAAACATAATCCTCCTCACAAGGATCGAATCCCAGCCGCCGCTTTACCTTCCTTGAACTCTCCGAATCCAAACACAAGGGCCCATAGATGTTGTAAAAGTCTATGCTTCCAATCTCCATCCCTGCTGCCCTTTCAAAATGTTCACATTTTATGCTAAAATTCACCACACAGTGTTCTATCAGCCCGCGATGAGTTTCATCTGAAATCAGGGCATGGCTCCAAAGATAGTCGTACCCGCCCCTCACATCCGTGTCATCGTTCATTATCCCATTCCCTATCTAATAACAAAACGAACAACAATAACTTTATAAATTGAGGTAACGAGTTACTTAATAGCGTGTATCATTAATAAATTTTACCATAATTCCCTTGAGCGGGATCTTTAGTGTGGTCTCGAGCATCATATTCCTCTTGACAATTACATCGGCTAGCTCGGGGATGTAATATCCTGTGACAGCCATAACAAGATCAGAGAATCTATCTGTCAATTTTAATTTCTGCTAAGGCACATATAAACAGACAATCACATATCATAGGCCCATTGTGTTAGACATTTGTTTTGAAAACTGACAAAGTTGGTTCAGAGGATCCATGTTGAGTGGTCCTGTCCTCCCCAGCAAATTAGGGTACTTTAGCAGAAACCAAGAAAGGCACAGACTACTAGGAGAATAACTGAAGAATCTGCTGTACAGTAGAAATCTGCAGAAAAAGTTCTGATTTTCCCAGTGAATCGGGTGTTAATTAATTGATTATATTAATTAATTACCTGCATAACTTTCTCCTATAATGTAAAAGTCCCTAGTCTTGTAATGTGGGAATCTCTTGAACCAATTTACTAAGAACTTGTACGCATCCTGCGCTGTTACACAACCATATATTGCAAAGAAAACAAAATGAATGGGCATTAATTAGTGCAAGAGATTATTATCACATAATCAGACAAAAATTAAAGACATGAATTTGAGGCTTTAATTTAATTTTACCGGTTCTCCTGTCTCCTGACTTATCATAATCCGAGGAAGTGTTGGAATAGGAGAAACCAACGCCTGCCGGTGACTCCAGAAATAATGTATTTGCAACTGCAACACACATACATTTAGTGTACCATTAACAGGACATTTAAGGATGCAGGTGTTCGGGTAAGGACAACCCAACAAAATTAGTCGATCAGGTTGTTTACTTAGTAATCACAATTTTATTGGTTTTAGCCAGTTAGGTATGACAACTTAGGTTGATTTACCCGTGGACGGGACAAGAGACAGTACTAAATTTTATATATACCCTTATTCCATGCAAATCTTCTTGAATAAAGGGTTTTGCCATCTGGGTTAACGCCAAAAGGCCCAAGCTCTACAAAGGCACCCACCCCAAGTGAGGAGCAACCAGGACCTGCTTCATCAGACCCAATTAGCTAACAGCTATTATTTTTTGGAAAGAGTTAAAATTGATTCAAAAAGGTTGAAAATCAAGAGACTTTTACTACATTTTTACAATAATATATACATATCTCACCTCCATTAAGCCACAGAATGAGAGGCTTAGTGTCAGGACTTTGAGCAGATTCAGCAAAGTAATAGAAAAGGCTTCTCCCATTCATTTTATCCACATTAACATACCCTGCATACTGATTAAACTTCACATTTGATGGCTGCCCTGGAAGGCCGCCTTGGACCAGATCATCCTCCATGCTTCCCACATCAGAAAATGACGACACCATTTCTTCATCACTCCATGGCTCAGTTTCCACAGGGATGCCATGATGAACCTGCATTTTAGCCCGGCGCAACCACATTATTCTCCGGGCTTGATCAATTCTATTTAGCCCATGCCCAAATCCCAAAAGTGTTGCCATCATAATAAGGAGAAACAGCACATGGAATTTCGTGGACATTAATGAATCTTGTTTCTTCCCCATGAATGCAGAGAAAGAACACAGAAAAAAATTAAGGAAGAAGGTACACTGTCTGTCTGTGCTTCAACAGTGGGATGAGTGGAAAGATATATAGCAATGATCGAAGATGGTGGGTGTGTATGTTGAGGCTAATCTTGTAATTTGCGTATCTGAATTGAATGATTTTAATTTCCTCTAGGAACAGAGAATATCCTTATCTAATATTTGCACAATCATTCAAAGATTCCCAGTGCTGTGCATTCATAGGTTATCTTCCCTAATGATGTGATGATTAGACTGCCCATACTTTTACATATACCATATATAAAAATAAAACTAAAAGCTTTAAATCTCAAAAGTGGGAATTGAAAGCAAATGAAAAAGATTGAGGAATGGAGTGGAGATAGAGCTGTTAACGGATAGAGTTTCAGATTAGTAGTGAAAGTTTGTTTATGTGCTAGTTTTAGCGACTAAATTAAATTATGTATATTGAAAAGAGAGTATAAATAATTATTGGACCATGTGTTTTAATGGTGACTCAAGGTGTAATTGTTATACCATGTACAAAGCCTCATACAACAAGATAGATCATGATCCATAATATAATTTGCTCAGAAGGTGTTACACGTCTTCTTCTGAAGGTTCATTAGTTGTGTATTACATTACATGTTCATTTTTTGAAGGTTCATTAGTTGTGTACTGAATATTTATTATTTGATATACTACTAAATAATGAACATTGAGCACACAAATAATGATTAATGAACTTTCAGCATATTAAAAATGAACATTTATTAATGATTCACGGTATAATTTGTGCGAGTGTGAGCCCAATGGCTTTCCTTGGTGATGGAATCAATTTTCATCTAGCAATCAGCTTTAGCTAAACATCATCTTTTTTGTTATAGAAATTGGCCCATTTGCAGCATTCTTGGAGGCTCATAATGACTAAAACCCAAATTGCATCGATATGATGTCGACCAGACTCGAATCTGGGATAAACGAGAAACGACAACGTCAATAACCCAAACTTTCCAACTAGGCAATAATTATCGTGGATGGATGGATCTCCAATAATTACCTTAAAGCTCAGTGGCCAAACCTTTACAGAGTGTAGGCACTACTTTTATACATTTTTTTTGTTTGGAAAAAGACACTACTTTTATACATAAAAATAAAAGATGGTTAGCATCTTGAAGATGAAATAAGTCTACACAGCACAAATGTATATGTTAGTAAAATTTGAGAGTCGAATAACATCAGCAATCAAATAACACCACCATGTTTCAGTGCAAGTACTCGCAGGTTAATTTAATCCAATCCAGCTACAAAAATTCTGGCATGATACATATTTATATATATAATATACCAATCTTTCAATCTCAAATGTAAAAGAAATTGTGAAGGGAAAGATGGGTGGGTGAAGTCTATAAGTTGTTGTCTTGTTCAGATAGTACAGAGATCAATATTGTTCAGTTTAGGGGCTGGTGGTGGTTCCCATCTCCATTTGCAGCTCCTCCATACCCACTGCCACCAGAATACATATTTTGATCATGATTTTGCGGCGGCATGGAATGTCCATATCCACCATAACTTTGTCTTCCATAATAAGCACCACCCCACTGACCATTAGCCTCAGCTCTAGCCTGCAAACAATGAGATTAAATATCAGAAATTCCATATATATATATCACTATTCACTAAGGCCACTTTCATTTTGGTTAAACTGTGAAATATATTCTTCCATTTTTTTCACTTTTCCCAAGGACATAGTACCAAAAATTCAAGCAATATGCAATGCCATCAAGGCCTAAAATCTCCAAACATCTCATGTGCTAACATTAGCACCAATGAAGCTTCAGTTGAGATGGTTGGAGGTCAGGCTCCAAGGCCCATATACCATAGGTCTGGGTTTAAACGCTCACTGGGCCAACCCACCTACTGAATTCAAGTACAACCCACTACTTGAGGCGTAAATATATTATGAAACTCTACCTTTGTGCAAAAAGGTTCCAACAAACTATTGGGGAAGTATAGTAGTACAGCTCCTGCTTAAAATAAAGATACATGCTATGTATCTTTTCCTATACTCTACAGCATTAGATGAGTGGCACAAATTGATCATTCAATAGGACAAATCACAGTGGGAAATTAGAACCAACATCAACTGCAGAATTGTCATAGGATCCGGCATGGGACTAAACAACTAAAGCTGAAAATATATCCATAATGACAGGCTTAATTAACTCGTATTAATGTAATACCTGCTGCTTGTTTGCTGGGGTTCGACCCCAGGAAAGGCGAACTGTGTTCTTGCCAATGACTGATCCATTTAGTTTCTGTATTGCATCCTCTGCCGAGTTCCTAAAGAAAAACAAACTCAGGATTATGTATACTTTGGAATTGACGGTGTAATAACAATACTACAGAAAATTTAATGGAGCATGCATGACCCAAAAAATCACATTTGGCAAAGTACTTTCATGAAACAAAGTTAAAGCACTTCTAAGATAAATTTCTCATGGGATGTCACTTTAGCACAAGCAGATTACCTGTTTGCAAATTGTACAAAACCACATCCCTTCCCAACAGGTATTTTAATTGAGATAACATCACCAAACTGGCAAAATGACTGTCGTAGGTCTTCATCAGTAACATCAGAATCAATTCCTCCCACAAATACCTAAATAATAAGAGTTAGTAAATAATTAAATCACCAATAAATAACTTGCCATGTCAGGCCAGACTTACTGTTGTGTTAGATAAATCAATATCAGACTGGGAGGCTTGGATCATAGCACCATTTGAAGCATATCCACCAGCCAACACTACAGCTAAACAAACATGTTTCATCAATAGAATGGTCAATACAAAAGTTGAAAAATGAGAGGGTAAAAGCAAAGATGAGCTCTTGTAGCCGAGTGATGTGAGATTGAACTATTTGGAAGTGCCTTTCCAATATGTTAAGTTTAATAACGAAACAAAATTTGCATACCCTTTTTTCTCTTTCTGCCAAGCATAACAACTAATAGTCCAATTAATATAAACATTTTCATGCATGTAAGCAAGGAATAAAAATTTCCACATCAGTAGACAGATAGTTGATTCTGTATCTCAGGCATTGTTAAAAATCAATTAGTGATTTAGAATAATAGGATTTGATACAACTTGCAGAACAAGATACAAATGATCTTACCTTGTGAAGAATATTGTTGTTGTTGTGTTGATGGTTTCTTGGGGGTTGCTACCCCAACTCGCATAGGCCTGCTAGAACAATACACACCATTCATTTCAGTCATGGCACGGGACTTTTCATTCTCATCTCCAAACCTAACAAAGCCATAGCCTTTTGAACGCCCAGTATTTGCATCAACTACTACTTTCGCACCTTTAACAGAGGAATATCTACTAGCAAAAGTTTCAGACAATAGCGTGTCAGTAACATCAGGGGCTAAATCTCCAACAAATATTGATAAATCAGAACCAGGATCTGCTGCTGCTCTCTTCTCGCCGGTGCTAAATCCAGCCCAATTTAAGCGGAAGGCTTGTTCAGCATTCGGCATCATAGTGCCATTATAGCTCTGCAACACTTTCTCTGCAGAAGCGTGACTATTAAACTCTACAAATCCATATCTCTCTGATTGACCAGTCTGCTTATTGCGAATGACCTTAACAGAAAGAACCTGCATGTTTTGTAACAACCTATGTGAGGAGTATTACATACAGGCATTTCCTAGGCTGCATGATCCATTTTTCAACTTTGATATTTATAATTTTGTGTTAAGAGTACAAAAGTATACTTAAACTACTAGTGAAAATACAAAATGTTTGTAATGCCAAAGAAATTCTGTCTCTAGCAAAAAAGAATAAGAAAAAAGTGGCAAATAGATCACTGGACTTATCGCTTTTGTGCAATTGGGTCACTGGACTTAAAAAGTGTGCAAACAAGTAAAATATGTGCAATTAGAACACTTATCTAATTTCTTTTAATGCAATTTGAGTTAAAAACATTTCAATCTCCACTCCCAACTAATATGATAGAGGAAAAGGCAACTCTTAGTACATACATGTAAGTAACCGGACAATTTGAAAAAATATCCCAATTGCACATATTTTGCTTGTTTGATGGTTCAATTGAACACTTTTTAAGTTCAGTGACCTAATTGCACAAAGCAAGAAGTTAAATGGCCTATTTGACACTTTTTGCAAATAATAATAAATAGTTTGACAAGGCTGAATTCAAAATGATTTCACTGATTTACCAATCAAGAATGCAAGGGGCAATGAGATCTAAACAGCAGCACCTTTTTTCTTGCAATTACAACCTAAACAGAGACACTCTAACTCAGATTTTTTTTTTAATTTCATTACATCATGTCTATCTCTAACTAGTATTTTAGTTGTTTATCCAATCCAAAATCACGAGCCGAACTGCTGATTGCAAAGCACAGGCTACATGTTGAGGTTACTTTCATTCTCTCATCTTCAAATTGGTAGGTAAATTCATTAACTATAATACTTTTTTCTTGTAAAGTTTTCAAATTCCAACAAAGACTCAGACATTTATTTAGGATTTCACGTGGGTAATAATGAAGTGAAACTAAGAAGCTCTGCACGAAACTGATAATAAAACGAGCGAAGAAGGAACGTATGTGCTTACTTCACCAGCGTGAGCAAAGCAAGTATGAAGATAGCCTTCGTCCATCCATTGCTGGAGGTCTCCAATCCAGATGGTGCGGTTATCTTCGCCGGAGCTATGAATCTGAGGCGACTGCTTCTGCTGCTGCTGCTGGTGTTGGTACTGCTGCTGTGACGGGGGCTGTTGCTGGTAGTACGGCGCGTATTGCTGTCCATACATCATTTGCTGCTGCATCGCCATTGCCGCCGCAGGATACTGCATTGCCATCCACTGTTGCTGCTGGTACTGCTGCATCGCCATCCACTGTTGCTGCTGCTGCTGTTGCTGCTGTTGTTGCTGCTGTTGCTGTTGATTCGAATCTCCGCCGTTCATTTTGCCTCAATACTCGATCTCCCCAATTTACCCCTTATTCCTCTCCCTCTCTACACGAGTAATAGCGTATAAGTTTATAATGTGTAAATCTCTTCCGGGGAGGGAGAGAGTAGAGGAACCTCACCCGGTCCGACCTCCGAAGAACCAGAGTAGAGACTGCAGAGAAGAAGAAGAAGAAGAAGAAGAAGAAGAAAATGAAGAATCGAGAGATTTGGTTTAAGAATGGATCTAGGTAGGGTGTTTAGCGATGTCGTTTCTTGAACCGTTGATTTGTCAGCGGGGTTTAACCATCCTCTATGGATTTTTAGGGTTTTTGAGAATTTCGTACAGGAGTCGCTATAGGGTCCACTGGAAAACCGTAGTAGTCTTCCCTCTACAAATAATAATACTATACCATTGTTATACCATGGACGTATTTATAGTGCATTGTAATATAAAAATTTTTGTATTTTCTGTTAATACATTCTATACTTACAGTTAACGGTTTATGTACATGTAAATAAATAATTTGATAATTGCTGACATATAATATGATAGTTGCAGGTACATAAACAATCAACTACAAATACATAATGTGTCAAGATACAAAATAATTGTTATAATTACATGTACATAAACTGTCAACTACAAATACAGAATTTAAAGATTATTTTTGGACTATGTGTGTGGTATAACTTGCCAATACTAAAAGGAATTCCATTAATCCATTTCTTACTTTATTTTGTACAAATGGTTCGACTTTCAACCGATTCAGCAAAATAAAGTGAACAAAATTTTCATGCATTCACTTTATTTTACTTCAATAAAATTTATACTGATGGAATTTGGAAGTTATGTTTCATGAGAATAGATCTATCATTTTTCCTTTAAGAGATCCCTGGAAATAGTAGTAATCAACTTGAAACATTTACTTCACAAAATATGAGAAGATTGTACTTGTAGGAAGTAATATGGTTGCCAGATTAGAGATTATATTTTACATTATGTGTTATACTTTATTTAAATGCTCAAATAATATTATTTTTTCATTATAGTTTTACCTCTTAATGTTTACATCTTAACGTAGTGATAAAATAATTAATTTTTTTTCATGAATATAACTAGTTGACTTCACCCACATTTAAGAAAAAAATTGACTTATTATTAACACATTTTTTAATTTAAAAATCTAAATATTGTAATGTAATAAGGTGAATATTAAGAAAGGAATATAGCATTACTTGATGTATTTAGGGTCCCTTTGTAAACTTGTAAAATGTTTTATGAAAATGATTTTCAAAAAACAATTTAATTTTCTAATAGTTGCAGGAAGGTCATAAAACTATTTCTTTCTATTTGGCTGAAAATTAAGAAATTACATTTTTCTGTTTGATTTTTTTTTTTTTTTTTTGAAAATTAATACAACAACAACACCACCACCAACAACAATAGTAATATGGGGTTGTGTTAGTGGTAATAATAATCCGAAAACTAGTTTGAAAAAGATACAAGAGAAGAGATAAATACCGGAAAACAAATAATTCAAAAAATATATTCTGACTAAAAATCTATAAATACATTTTCCATCAAATTGGAACTTTTTTCGGTCATCAAAATTAATATTTTTATTTGACTTTTATTTTAATTGAATACTCAAATACGGAAAAATCCAGAAATGACTTCCATAAATCATTTTTCATATTTTCAAAGACTCCCAGTTCAAGTTATGTAACATAATGTCAATACAATAACCACATGGTTCCAAGTTCGGCTCCCTGTAAGAGTTGTCTAATGGTCATCTTCATTTGAACCGGTTGTAAATTAAGATCACTATGAGAGTTTCACCTAACAGGCACATTCAAGCAGCAGCGTCAAATGTCCCCTAAACCAAAGTATGGTAATATTATATAACTTTAATAATATTTTAGTGTATTTTGATTACTTAAGGGTGTTTGGTTCATGTAATAAAAGATTACTTATCAAGCATGAGTATGGTAATTCTATATTGCATTGTTTTGTTTCTGTTATGAGATTACATCATAATGCTATATTACTTTAAAACTGATTTGGTGGTAATATTTCAAAGTAATTTGATTACCTCAATCAATTAAACTTTAAAAAAATATATATACGGAGTAATCAATTAATCATTAACCAAACAAGTACGGAGTAATATATATTCCAACCATCACGAGGTAAAACTTAAAAATTGGAAATGTGATAGGGACCCAATAAGTTAATACATAAATTAGGTGGGGTACAAGTGTAAAACATTGACTTTTCTTTTATAAAAGACGTACTATCATCAGCCTTGAATTCTTGAAATGCTCATCAATCCTCAGAGTTTACTGAACCACAAAATGGCATCCGTAAACGACGAAATTGCCTTCCAAATGTCGCCGTATTTCACCCTCTACAAAGACGGCCGTATCGAAAGATTAAGGGGGCCGGAAAGTGCTACGAATTCCGACGATCCAGACGCCGCCGTCTGGTCCAAGGACGTCGTTGTAGAGCCGGAAACCGGCGTCTCCGTCCGTCTATTCCTCCCAAAACTCACCGACGCCGACAAGAAGCTCCCGCTCGTGATATACATTCACGGCGGCGCTTTCGTCATCGGTTCCGCTAGGGCATCGGTTTTCCACAGCTTCATAAGTTCGATCGCGGAAAAGGCTAAGGTTATTGCGGTGTCGGTGGAGTACAGGCTAGCACCAGAGCACGCTCTCCCGATCGCCTACGACGATTCCTGGCTAGCCTTTCAGTGGATAATGTCTCACAGCAACGGATTAGGGCCGGAGCCATGGCTGAACAATCACGCCGATTTCAGCAACATTTTCCTCGGCGGAGAGAGCGCGGGCGCGAATATAGCTCACGATGTCGCTATTAGGGCCGGAAATAGCGATTATTTCAAGGACGATCGGAAGATGTCGGGGCTATTCCTAGTGCACCCGTTCTTTGGGGGAAAAGAAGAGGACAAGCTGTACAAGTTTCTGTGCCCTAGTAGCAGCGGCCGCGACGACGATCCGCGGCTGAATCCGGCGGCGGATCCGAGGCTGGCGCAGATGCCGTGCAAGAAGGTGGTGTTTCACGTGGCGGAGAACGACTTCCTGTTGGCGAGGGCCAAGGCGTACTACGAGGCGTTGAAGAGCAGCCCGTGGAAGGGAGAAGTGGAGATTCTTGAGATTGAAGGTGAAGGCCATGGCTTTCACTTGATAAATCCAAGCCATCCCAAGGCTGGAATTGTCACTCAAGATTTGGTTACTTTCTTCACTTCTTAGTTTTAATTTTGTTACAGTCTGTACTGTATTCTGAATTCTTATGATGCAATAATAATAATATCGGTCGGAGCTTTAACTTTGTTGTTGAATATCATATTCATTTTACTTGTGATATTTATTACTAGTACTAGTATGTCTGTTTTTGTTTTTGTTTTTTTTTTTAAACCGTACTAGTATGTCTTTGATTACTTGTTTTAAGTCTTTAACATAATAATTTAGGGGTGGGCGATTTGATTCGGATCCGAATCAAATCGAACTAGTAATATACCGAAAAATCAACCAGTTCGGAATTCTCGTAAATCGAAATAGTTGGTTAAAAATCGAACATGAACGGAATACCGTTTAGTTTTAATAATAATAATAATAATATGGAATCCAAACGGAATACCATTTAGTTTTAATAATAATAATAATAATAATAATAATAATAATAATAAGTAAATTTAAGTCTCTTGATGCATGTTCCGTTGCTCACTTCCTCGTATCTCTTTTAAATTTTTTGTTGAAAAATACTTCATGTACTCCTAAAGAAGAAAAAAATGAACTGATAAATGTTATGTCTTATGACCCCCTATTAAATTGAGCATGAGCAATCAAAGCATGCCAAATCATAAAGAGTAGAAAATGGGAGTAGGAATTGCGAGTACATGTACAATTATTCTTTTTTTTTATTTGATTTCTTTATTACTTGTTCTTTACTTTGCACTTTTGTTGTTTGCTGCAATTATTTTTTACCTAACAATTAGTACTTAGTATTATGTTTGAACTTTGAATTACTATTTTATTATATAATATTTAGATTTTGGATGTGGATTATGTGATTATATGAATATGTATTGTTTGGTAATATATTCTCCGAATAGAAAATGTTGAAATTTGGAGACCTTTAATCGAACCAAACTCTAATGTTAAATCAAATAATTTATTTATTTTTAAACAAAAATTAAAATCGAAAAAATCAAACTAAAGCCCGAAACGCCAGCCCTAATAATAATCATTAATAATAGTGTCTCTTTAATATATTAGATGTTACAAATACTAGTCACAATTGTGGATGCCTGATAAAAAATTGGTCTGCAAAGAAAGTGTACGTAGCTTTAATTTGCTTGATTGAAATCATGATTTTAAATTGTCCATTAGATGCTAGAAATCATGACCGAACACAAGGTTGGTAGAAATTGCATGGAAGGCGAAACGTGACGAAATTTGCTAACCTTATAACGTACGGGCTTAAAGAACGACGAAAACAAGCGAGCTGGTGCAAACGTTGAGCTACCACCAAAGAATAATGACAAGAAGCCGAGGATTAAGCTACTGCATGCGATAAGTCCAATCTCTTGGTCCCACATGCAACCGCTTCAAATTTATTTCATCCAATGTTTTAATACGGATGATGGAGTATCTGTCATAATTATTTAAGAAGTTATAGTGGTTGGTGAGAGGTGATTTTCAATTCTTACGAATCTCAATGGAGGCGGTGCTGACTCTTTGTGCTTCACTAGGTTGAGAAAATAGCTTATGAACATATACTACATTGTAACCGAGTCAGTAGTACTCAAAAAAACTATAAAGCTATTATATAACTAAAGTAAATGTTTAAATGTTCATATTTTTACTTTGTATTTAAATTTATTTTGCTTACAATTTGTTATAATTTTGCTAAGAGTGTTCTCCATTTGAGTCATCTGTGTGTAATTAGTATAATTCTTAATGATTGAAATTAATTAAATAATTTTTGAAACATTTTAGATACATGTAGAGTCATGGAAACCAATGATAAGCTATGAAAATGAGGACAACACCTCTTGGAGAGCAAAAAAGTGGTGCTTTCAAATTTCAATGATTTTAATAACATGGGCAAATAAAGTCAAAAGTGGAGCAAAAAAAAAAAAAGTTGAAATTTTTGAACAAGAAGATCATTGCTCAATATTTCAATCATATCTCAACATATGAATGTCCAAATCAAGTAATTACTGCACCATTAGAAAACCAATTCAAAAGAATACAACTATTATGAAGATTATCTTTCAAAAAAAAAAAAAAACTATTATGAAGATTATCAAGCTTAATTCAAATTTTAAAATGGTTAAAATAGCAAGAAAGACGTTTTGTCATAATCCACACGTGTAAGCACACACCAATGCGAGTGCCTATGCATCGCTGCTCTCCAAACTATTTTTCTTTCTATTATCTACTGCATAAATCCCATATGGTTAGTTAGCCATTATATTGAAACTATTTTAGATGCTTTAATTTGCTAGGTAGGATGTTTGATGTTTTATTTAGTGCTTTAACTTTTATTGGCAATCAATATGATTTTCTTGAATGATATTTTTCATGTTTGTTTTTAGTATTACAAACTCTGTAACAGTGTAATATCCGTTCATAGTTACTTTTTCAATATAATGAAGCACAACTGTTCATAGTTACTTTCTCAATCTAATGAAGGTTATTGAGACTCGAACCCACCCTCACTAAAACGGGTGCCACTAGACTATAAGATCTGTTGCGATATTTTTCATGTTTTATTAGATTATTATTTATTAGATATCATGATATCAAAATCAATTGTCTTATTTTTATATTTAAAACTTTTATTCAGTTTATATATAATAAAAATAAAAAAAATAATAACATAAATAACCACTATTAGTAATGCAAAAACTTGTGATCAATCTACATGAAATGATTCTGTCAAATGAGAGGTATTGAACCATTGATCTCAACTTCGCCAAACCAAAAAAGGAAAAAAAAAAAAAAAAACCTCAAAAATTTGGGAACACAACTTCTAATTTCTCAACACGGAGCAGCACTATCCTTTGTCCGTTAAACTCCGTTGATATTTTCCCCTCCCATGAATCAAAACCCCCTTTCAGTCTCAACCCTCATGGCCACATCTTCATCATCTCCGTCTCAACGCTATCAATGGAGGGAGGACGAGTTCTGCTACGCTCCCTCTCACCACCCAACTCCACACTCGCCTCTTCGACACTCTTCGCACGCTCGTCTTTTTCCTTTTCTAAACGCCCTCCTTTCTTCGCTAACTACCTCCGCAATCCCCGCTCCACCTTCCGCAACCGCCTCCTCTTCACTTCCACCGCCGCCTTACCTTCTCTCCACCTCAGAACACGCTTTTCTCCTCTCTCCGTCCGAGCCGTCCACGCTTCCTCTCCTCAATCCTCTCCAGGTAATCATCAATCGGCCTTTTGCGGTTGGGGTTGGAGTGTTTTGTATTTCTTATTTGATTAATTTTACATTGATGTTCAATTTTCAGAACTCTCTGGAGCTGAAGATGATGTTGTTCGGAAGCTTGGGTTCGAGAAAGTATCGGAGCAGTTCGTTGATGAGTGTAAGTCGAGAGCTGTTCTGTATAAACACAAGAAGACTGGTGCTGAAATTATGTCGGTTTCCAACGATGATGAGAACAAAGTATTTGGAATTGTTTTCCGAACCCCTCCGTAAGTCGATCCTAGATGATGATCGTTAGGAAGTAGACATATGCACTTATCATGCTAAAGTTTTACGATAATGGCCAACAAAGTATTTATTTATTTTGTATTTTTTGAAGAATGGAAACTTTGAAGCAATCTTGGAATAGTTCTCATTGCTGTCATGGAGTAATATAGTATTTATAAAATTGACCTCATTTATCTTAAAAATACAAATGCAGGAAAAATTCAACTGGAATTCCTCACATATTGGAACATAGTGTACTGTGCGGTTCAAGAAAGTATCCCCTAAAAAAGCCATTTGTTGAATTACTGAAGGGGAGCTTGAACACTTTTCTGAATGCATTCACCTATCCAGACAGGACTTGTTATCCCGTTGCTTCCACAAATACAAAGGTAGAAGTGCAGAATCTCAATAAGGAGTAGATATATACAAGTGCAGCTTTCTCTCAAGTTTTGTTCCTTTTAAATCCCTAATCTCTCCTTTATTTATTTATTTATTATTAGTATTTTGTTTTGTTTCCAGGATTTCTATAACTTGGTTGATGTGTATTTAGATGCTGTCTTTTTCCCAAAATGTATTGAGGACTTTCAAACTTTTCAACAAGAGGGCTGGCATTATGAACTGAATGACCCTTCAGAAGACATAACTTACAAAGGTTTTTCTTTTCAGTAAATATTTCCTTTTTCTTTTGTTTTTATTATTCATTTATTTACTTGGCATTTAAATCATCTTCACAATGATGATAAATCATATCTATTACAATTCAGGAGTTGTTTTCAATGAGATGAAAGGGGTTTATTCACAACCTGATAACATATTGGGCAGGAAGTCCCGACAAGTAAGGGTTTCAGACTTTCTGCATTGACGGCCACTTACTATTTGAGCCAACTAGATGCCTTGGTGCTATTATTCAGCATATACTAGAACTGACTGTGATTTACTATAATACATTGCATACATCTAGTAATGTAGTAATTGCCACCTGAAGAGCCAAATAAACGCCTCTGTGATTTAAAAAGAGCCTGTAAATAATTGCTTCAGTACTATTGGACATATACTGGGACTAAATTGTGACTAAAATAATGTCATAGCGTATATCTAGTAATCTAGTAGTTGCTGGCTGAAGAATTCTGTGTGTTGGGCATCTGAACCTAGACCATGTGTTACACCATAAGTTTTACTCTATTCTATTTGCAGGCTCTTTTTCCAGACAATACATATGGTGTTGATAGTGGTGGAGATCCAAAAGTCATTCCTAAACTTACTTTTGACGAATTTAAGGTTTGGCATATACATGTTACTGCTCTACTATTTTAAAGCATAATGTTATATTTTTACTCATTGTTCATTTTTCATGGTGCTCATTGATTCTCATCATGAGATGTTTTGACGTTAGAAAGTTAGGCAGGCAAACTAATATGTTGCTGTCTTAGACTCGCTTGTATAAATACACTAATGGATATGTTTGCATGTTTGTGCATAGTACTGTTTCTGTGTGCAGGCAATGTATACAAGTGTCTCATGCTTTTGTTGCCTTAGCTCTTCAGGTTCAATGTTTCATCATGGAGTATGTGAACTAGTTGCATCTTCTGTATTCTTAAAAACATTCCAAGTCTTGTGTTCAAAGTTTTCCACTTATGTGTATAAATGCCATATTGCTAAGTGCACAAAGCATTTAGAAGCAATTATTGTCTGTTTTTGAATTTTTATCCACATTTCTGTAAAATTGGTGTTTAAGCATCAGATATACTTCTCACACCACTGAAACGGTATGTTTTGTATTAAGGCGATATTAGTAGTAAAAAGTTTATTGTCTATTAACTTCATCCTGTCTCCAATGTATTAAGCTATGCCAGGATTTCAGCATGCTTCACTTATGTGCACTAGTTATTCTTTCATCTAAGGTTCATAACTATTCTTTATTGTATCACATGCTTTTCGTATTTTGTTGAATTACTAGCCTATGCTAATTATGAGGTTTTTGGTATGCCCTACACTAATTCTGATGAATGCTAAATATTAATCTAACTTTTTATGCTTTGATAAACTCGGTAGGACTTCCACCAAAAATATTACCACCCCAGCAATGCCAGAATATGGTTTTATGGTGATGATGATTCAACTGAAAGGTTACGCATCTTAAGTGGTAGGTTTTATTTCCTTGTTCGTTTTCAATGTAGGACCATATCCTTTATGCATTTAGGAGCATCAGACGCCCTCAAAGAGGGCTCCTGACCATTAATTTGTTTCAAAGTGGTATTTTCATAAGAAAAAAACTAAAATATTATCAAAAGGAGAGGATAAACATCTAACCTTCTAATCAATGGTAGTGCAAAAGTTGGAGATAGATAATGCTATTCAGAAGTGAATACAATAATAGAATATGCAGGTTCATTTCCCTTTTCTTGTTATTTCATCTGTCTATACCAATTCAGTCATTCTCCTATTTTATATTCAGTATGTGAGCTAAGTGATGCTCTTAATATTTGTTAAGAGTTTAGACTAGCTAATTGGTTGGATTCAATCTTTTAGTGTGGTTTGGCCATGTGCATTATAGAATTTATAGCCGGATAGCCCAATTAAGATTATGAGCTAATTTCAAGTGGTCAATTGGTTATTGAGTCGCCTTGGCCCAATCTTAGATTATAACAGTTTTCTTACCTTTATGGACCTTTTTAAACTTATTTTCTTACCATCAAGCCTTGCACCCATTTTCAGTGCGACTATAACCAAGTATCCAGTGAAAAGAAAAAGAAGGATCGAAATCATGTTTCAAATGGACCTGAATTCTTCAAATATCTGATGAATGTCCTCTATTGTCTTTCGACATCTGTGTGCTTTCAAACTGACATCTTTGTCCCGTAAATTAGCTACTACCGAAACTTTGCAACTTGATTTAATAATTTACCTTTTTTTTCCCCAATTATGTCATGCAGAATATTTGGATATGTTTGATGCAAGTTCAGCACCTCAAGAGTCTAGAGTTGAACCTCAAAAATTATTTACTGAACCAATCAAAATTGTTGAAAAGTATCCTGCTGGGGAAGGTGGCGACCTAAAGAAGAAGCACATGGTGTGCCTTAATTGGCTGTTATCTGATAAGCCACTAGATTTGGAAACCGAGCTCACTCTTGGATTTCTGAATCATTTGCTTTTAGGAACTCCTGCTTCTCCTTTAAGGAAAATATTGCTTGAAAGTGGTTTAGGTGATGCTATTGTTGGGGGTGGGGTTGAAGATGCATTCCTTCAGCCTCAATTTAGCATCGGAATGAAGGGTGTTTCAGAGAACAAGATTCTACAAGTAGAAGAATTGATCATAAGCACCCTAAAGAATTTAGCAGAGGAAGGTTTCAACTTAGATGCTGTGGAGGCATCAATGAACACGATTGAGTTCTCTCTTAGAGAGAACAACACTGGCAGATATCCTCGTGGGTTAGTTTTGATGCTCCGTTCTGTTGTAAGTATTGCTTGTGCTTCTGTCAATATCTTTATTTTCTTCATTTGTTTTCCTTCTCTTCCTGAATGCAATATATGCTCTTATCTTGTGATGTTCCTTCTAGGGAAAATGGATATATGAAATGGATCCATTTGAACCACTAAAATATCAAAAACCTCTTGAGACCCTGAAAACAAGAATAACTGAGGAAGGCTCGAAAGCTGTTTTTGCTCCATTAATAGAAGAATTCATCTTGAATAACCCACATCTTGTGACTGTAGAGATGCAGGTAATCATTGTATTGACTTTGTGTTGTTATATGTTATGAAGATAAATATACATGTGCACATATGATTAAATCATTCTGATCGTGCATGAATTCTATTTTGTCACAGCCTGATCCTGAGAAGGCTTCCCTTGACGAAGCCACTGAGAAAGAAATTCTAAATAAAGTGAAAGAAAGCATGACTAAGGAGGATCTTGCGGAGTTGGCACGTGCTACACTTGAGCTACGGCTGAAACAAGAAACTCCTGACCCACCAGAAGCCCTGAAAAGTATACCAAGTCTCTCTCTACAGGATATTCCCCGCACACCAACACATGTTCCTATTGAGGTAATTGAGTTCCTTAGTTTAACACTTTAGTTCATCATGTTACCTGATTCCTTCCAAGTTAAACTTATTGAACTTATGATTGTAGGTTGGTAGTTGAGCTCCTTAGTTAAGTTCATTGATTTTACCTGATTAATTACTTTCCATGTTTAACTTAATGGATTGTAGGTTGGGGAGATTAATGGGACAAAGGTTTTGCGACATGACCTCTTTACAAATGATGTTCTCTACGCAGAAGTTGTCTTCAATTTGAACTTATTAAAGCCGGAGCTTCTTCCTTTGGTGCCACTTTTCTGGTAAGTTGCTAACTTAATAGAGCATTTCCATCCTGCACCACTATTAGGCTTCAACATTAAAAGTTAGCAAATTTAATGGGTATCATTATCTGTAGACATGAAATTGGTTCTGCTATACTCGTATTCTGTGGAATGGTATTGAACGCCATAAAATTCTTCTGGCTTCACAGGAGCTGTCTTTTATAGTTGGCAGCTGGGAGTCTTGTGGGATCAGGATATAATTTTTCATAAAACATTATGCTGGGAATTTTGTGAAGGCCGAAAAACATTTTATATATGGTTTGGAGGATATCTGAGCTAATCGTTTTTTGGAACTTTGTTTAAATCTATTTTTATTCTGTAACCTAACGGTAGGATGTTACCTGGTGTTAATTTGCAATTGCTTAAATGCTTAATAGTCAATCATTGTTGGAGATGGGCACGAAGGACTTGAACTTTGTTCAACTCAACCAGTTGATTGGAAGAAAAACTGGAGGCATTTCAGTGTATCCTTTCACCTCATCAGTGCGCGGCAAGGTGGAGCCATGTAGTCATATGATTGTCAGAGGCAAAGCTATGTCTGGACGAACTGGAGATCTATTTGAATTGGTAAGTTTAGTTCTCCCGTGACTGCTAGTGACTAATGAGTAATGACAATATTCAATTCACACGGATCTTAAGGGCTCAAGGCATTTGATGAACAAATGTACATATATCCCTTCATCTCTTTATGGCTATATTTTTCTTTCTTCTAACCTTGTAAGGAATGGTGTTGTGACTCCTAAATGGTTGTTTAGCATTGGCAAGAACCTTTCATGCTGTTATCTTTTAAATGCTGAATCCTAGTTGTTTATTGATATGTATCCATGGGGTATTATTATCTTAGCAATCTTTGTTGAAACTTGTCAGTTCTCCTGTCATAAACTGGTTCAGGTTTCTTCACCTTGCTCCCCCTAATTTGGAATCTCCGCATGTGATTGGCATTAAGGCTTTGTTGAATGGAACTGAACATAATATGATTTTTTTGTGATTGATCAACATTTTAATTTACTATTTATCTATCACACTAGGTAAAATAACTGAGTGATGAGATTATTCAAATTGGTTTTTGTAGGTCAACTGTATCCTCCAAGATGTCCAACTTACAGACCAAAAACGTTTCAAGCAGTTTGTTTCTCAAAGAAAAGCTAGAATGGAGGTATCTGACAAGCCTTCGAACATGAATTGCTACAATCTGAAATTTGTCTCTATTCTCTAATCCAAAAGGATTTTTTTCTTTCCAGAACCAACTAAGAGGCAGTGGTCATAGGATTGCAGCTACTAGGATGGATGCAAAACTTAACATTTCAGGGTGGATCTGTGAACAAATGGGTGGTATCAGGTTACACATGATATATACTGATTTACCTGTAACTCAGTGTGTACTAGCCTACAATATACTGAATAAGATTTGCTGCACAGCTTAGATGATAGTATTTTAGTGTTTCCCTATGGTACCCAGTTGTTGAACAAGATATCTTATAGTATAATAACTATACATTGATAATATGAGCATAGAATTCATTGGAGTCAACTAAAAGATGAAAAGGCAAGAGGCTACATAACTTGTTTACTTGGCATACGGCATGTGTGATACTTGACTTCTCCAAGAGTGTTTAAATTAAAAATCATTATCTTTTTTATTTATCTTGTTGTCACATTAATATCATTTTTACACTTTTGTGATGTTTGGTTAAGAAACTATACCAAGTTTGAGTTTCCTTTGTTGAGATGTGAAACTCAGTAGCTCTCTTTATTCTATTCTGTATTTTACTTGTTGGATCACAACTCACAAGAAGTAAAAATCTTTCATTCATATGCTTGCAGCTACTTGGATTATCTGAGAAGCCTTGAAGAGAAAGTTGATAAGGACTGGCCAGAAATTTGTTCATCTCTCAAGGAGATCCGCAGATCTATATTCTCAAAAGACAGCTGCCTAGTTAATCTAACAGCTGACCAGAAAACTCTAATGTTTGCTGAAAAGCATGTTAGCAAATTCCTTGATTTGCTTCCTAGTAATTTCTTAACAAAACCAACTGCTTGGGAAGGTCGACTTTCACCTACAAATGAAGCTATTGTTATTCCTACTCAGGTAAGTTGTCTACTATCAATCGCTTTTTAGTTTTCCGATACTTTTTTAGATAGTAAATTCAGCTAATAAGCCTATTTCATTCTTTATGAAGGTAAACTATGTTGGAAAAGCAGCTAACATCTATGCGGCTGGTTATGAGCTCAATGGAAGTGCGCATGTTATTTCCAAGTACATTGGAACCACTTGGTTGTGGGATCGTGTACGAGTTAGTGGTGGAGCTTATGGAGGATTTTGTGATTTTGACACCCACTCTGGTATAGTTGTTTCATGTGAAGTGTGACATCCATTCTTGATTTCCCAAGTACTGAATGTACTTTGGTTCTTCAGGTGTATTCTCGTTTTTGTCTTATCGGGACCCAAACCTAAAGAAGACACTTGATGTGTATGATGGAACAAGTGATTTCCTGAGAAACCTTGAGATGGACAATGATGCTCTCACGAAGGCTATTATCGGGACCATTGGAAAAGTTGATGCATACCAGCTACCGGATGCAAAAGGATATAGTAGGTAAGGGTTTCTGTATGCTCAATCTCTGTAAAGAGTCATCCCATACCCTGTAAGCAACAAAAAATTTTGCTAAATCGTTTTTTTCCCCCAATTTATACTTGTCAAATTTTCTGTGTTTCTTAATTGAGTGTATTGACTCATTTTTATATTGTTACCTTTGTATGATCTAAATCCCAATTCTGTTGATACTGTTTAGGCTTTAACTGGAAATGGTATTTAACTATTTATGTTTACAGTTGAAAATTATGTGGTCCTCAGAGATTTCTGGTTCAAGCCTTATACGGAAACCAATCTTGTTTCTCTATTTGCTAAGAAAACTTAAACTTTTTGATATATCTAAACCTTGATGGTTATCAAGCTGGGAGTTGCATTAACTTTTAAAATATATATTACTCCGTATTACTGATGAAGTTATTATAGTTATGGAAAGATCCCATTTTTAGGAAGTGGGCAACAAGGTTCAACTTTTATGTATATTTATATCTTCCTTCATCCCTTGAATAATCACCTTGTTACTAATTTCACTTCTTTCAGCTTATTACGGTATTTATTGGGAGTTACTGAAGAAGAAAGGCAAAGGAGGCGTGAAGAAATCTTATCAACCAGGTAATAGTGTGATTAATTATTGAGCGTATAAATAAGCTCATCCAGCAGGGAAAAGAAAAAACACAAACAGATGCATAAAAAGTGAACTGTAGCATTATCTTCTTCTTCTTTTTTTTGAAAGTATTTTGGATGCTTTTAGATACAGATTCTACCAGATTGTAAGAGACTATTATTATCCATCTCTTTCTGTAATTGTAATTTTACAGGTTGGTTCTCTGAATGTGATATATTGTGTTGTTCCAAATGAATGATGAAGTGCATTTTTGATGTAACCCAGGCTGGCTGATTTTAAAGAATTTGCTGACGCACTTGATGCTGTAAAAGATAAAGGGGTGGTAGTAGCTGTGGCATCTCCAGATGACGTTGAAGCCGCCAACAAGGAGCACTCAAACTTGTTTGAAGTCAAGAAAGCGTTATGATGAGCGATCAAGGACGCCCCTCTCATCTTCTTCATTCATGATCACACTAGATTCTTAAAGTAGCAGAAGACAATACATAATGTACAGAAACAGTCATTTTGTCAGTTCAGTTTTAGCCCTTTATTTGGGTGGACAGGATTAAAGCCCCCTGAAACAATTCTCCATTTAAGAAGACAGTTTAGAATCCATGTTTGGTTTACAGATACAAGGTTCTGAAAACAAACGAGCCTGGCCTGGAGGGTTTGTGTTTCTCTGTCGTCCCTCCCGGTTTAGGGAAAAAGAGTGAAAGAAACAGTGTCACTTTATACTACATTAGTATGTATGTGTATGTAATAATGAACTCATCTGCTACTGTCGTGAACAGGAGGAGCAGTGCAGCAGCAGATCAAATCTTATACCCCAAAGTATAGTTGATTTTTACTCCCACCTTACAATTTGACAATGAAACGTTGAAGGAATCCTATGGAAATAATTGTGGCCTATCTCGTCAAATGGTCATTGAAACATCGCTGTCAAAGTTTAATAATTGTCCAATGTTCTAATAACACTATTACTCCAATTGAAATTAGTCTCTTAGTTATGGGCAAAGTATATATTTTTTTGAACCACATAAATTTCATTAGCTAATCAAGTCTTTACACAACGCATTAAAAATAAATGACGGGCAAAGTATAGATTTAGTATCTCAATTATTTACAATGCAGATTTAGTCTTTATTAAGTGACATATTGGTGATAAAAATAATAATTGAGAGACTAAATTCGTCACTTCGACAATAATTGAAGGACTTAATCTATATTCCAACTAATTAAATGATTAAATCTATACTTTGATCATAACTGAGAGACTAAAAGTGTTATTTGTCCTAATTCATTTAAATAACCTTTTTAAAGAATAGTTGAAACAATTCACTAGATCAATTGCTATTTCAAACATACCTATAGAGTTGAACTCCTTACACTAAGCGGTTGAGAGTACCCACATTTCTCTTAGATCTTTTTGATAGTGCATAGATTGTGATTTGTGAAGAATAGGAGAAAACAAGAGCAAGGTGTGAAATTTATGTATTTGATCATTCTAAATGTCATATTTCAATTGAAATTTTTGCATTTGACCATCCTAAACACAATTTATTTAAATAATTTTTAAAAGAGTTATTAGAGTAATTCACTATTCAAACTCACCTAAATCTCTTTCAACAAATACGAAAGACGATTGAGAATACAGCATTTTTGCTTGGATGTTTGGAAACATTTTTGATAGTAAAAGAAATATTTAATATAGTGTGGAGAATAGGACGAAAGAAGAGCGGGGGTGGTGAGGACAGAAAGGAGACAAGAGCCCCTGTTTTTAGGGGAGTGGGTTGTTCGTCCACATTCCACAACACCACAATTTATCTTCTTTCTCTATCACTGGGCAACTGGGCAAATAAATCTGTAATTTTGAATCTCCCATCTATCTCCTACAGCTGCCAGGAATCCAATGTGTGTTTGTACTACCAAACAAAATATAATTCCATAAAATATGCTTTATCCAATATCCTCCCTCCTCCTCCTCTTCCTATATACCCAGTCCCACATACCTGCCTGCATGTTTATTGTTTAAGATTCCCTCCCTCGGGATCGGGATCACCAATGCAATTCAACCCCCAGTTTTTCGCCTCCCTCCCTCCACATTTTTTACAATATCCCACCCTATATAACTTACATAGTTCTCAAAAAAAATATAACTTACCATTCAAAATATCTTTGGATTTTAAGTTTATATTTTTATTTTATTTATTATGGGGGCCGTAAAAATATATGAATTCTATGCAACAATTTAATTTAGATATTCTTTTATGAAATTACAAATACAATTTTTAGTTAAAAAAAACAAAACATAATATTTATTAAAATTAAAGCTTCTATCCATTAAACTTAATTAATGGATTACATATTTTATTGTTCCAGTTTGCAAAGTAAAATTGATGATAATTATGAAAATGTCACTGTATTTTTTTAAGATGTGGTATGATCCATCTTATCTTTCCAGATGTAAGACTGAAATTGCTTCTTATTTATCTTATGCTTGTCCTCATTTGATTTTATATACATGGTCCGTTTCAGGTGAGAACCTAAATTTGGGTGTGAACCTGTGAACTCCTATCTACCGTTTAAATGAGAGATCAATGACTGAGATGCTTGGAGTGGTGGAGTTGTGCATCCGATGCAGTGGTACAATGGTGCAGTGGTACGGTGCAAATACAGTGGTGGAGTAGTGCAATGATATATATTTACCAGGTTAAAAACGTTATAAATCACAATATCAAGCAAAATCAATGATGCAAATGATACACAAATTCACATGTTAACAGGGATTCTCATTTGAAACTAAACACACACATATATATGGTTGAAAAATTGAGTTTCAAAAAATTATGATCTTGGGCTGACCATGTTAATACCTATAAAATAGCAATTACGGCAAGTATGTAACATATTCTTCAAAAACATTGAATGTAAAGCCAATTTAAAAAAGAATTTACTAAACCCCAACTTTCAAACCTAATGGAGATCTAAAAAATAAAAAGGAAATAAATTCCAATTTAATGAGAAAATCCAATATAAATAGAAAATAATAAATATAAAGGAAATTAATTAATAATTACCTTAATAAAAATAGAAATTTTACACAAAATGAAACACCACGTAGGTACGTAAACCCTAATATAATGTTGTCTTTAATTTGTGGGTGTATATACACATATATAGAATTTGTATTAAATGCAAACACTATTGCAAGAGAGAACTAAGAATCACTCAGAGTCATAGATTTGAGGACAAATAATTAAGGATTTTAAAGTTAACTTTAAAGTTATAAGAGATGAAAAATGTGGTGACATTTTAGTAAATAACTCATATTTTAAAGTGTAATTAATCACACTATAGAGTGCAACCCGCATATGTATAAGTACAGTGAACATATGCACTCTATAACTATACTTAGGGTGTGTTTGGTAACCCGGAAAATGATTTTCGGAAAATTATTTTTTGGACTTTTGGTGTTTGCCAACATCCAGAAAATGTGGTCAACGGAAAATGAGCTCATTTTTTCTGAAAGTTACTCCCGGACAAAAAATTCGGAAGTCAAAATGACTTCGTGCGGCATTTTTTGTAAAAAAAAAAAAAATTATTTCTAATTTCTAATAAATATTATTAGTTTATATATTTTAAATAAAATAATAAAAATATATTTTTACTCATTTTTCACTCATTTTTCGGAAAATGAACCAAACACACACATACAGTTTTCCAGAGTACATCCAAACACCGAAAATAAACTCATTTTTTGAATAGTGACTCATTTTCCAGAAGTCATTTTCCTGCTTTCCAAACACACCCTTAATTATATTCTTTAATGTTGAAAACTGTATTTTAAAGTTTGAATTATTTATAAAAAATGCCATTGTATTTTTCAACAGATGTACTCCGTAATTATTTATATATAGTTATACACTTATACATCTAATTTTACTAAAATAAAAACTAAAAAAACACATTTGGAAAACTTTTTTTTTTCTTTTTTAGTATGACTCCAAAAAGATTTCAAAGTTTAGATTTTTCTAAAATTATATTGATTTTTTTTAAAAAAATGCATTAAAAATTAATTGTGTTGATGATTGAGAGATAAAATATGAAACATAAAATACAATAAATTGGGCATACATTTAATTTGCACTAACTTAATAAAGAACCATACATTTGCAAGATTCAAAGATTTGCATATGTACTGTTTCAATTATGGTAGCTCTTATGTTCGCAATGATGGCCTTTCTCTTTGAAGTGTACTTGTTGGAGAGTAAAAATGGGAATGCTTCAAATGAGAGATTGAGGACATTGCAAAATTTTAAATTTATTATTCTGATTTTAAGTTTAATAAAACTTTTATTAAGTTTTAATAGTTTCTTCTGATCTAATCATAGGTGAAAAAAACACCAAGATAACAATTGAAGGGTGAAAAGTGATTTTAAGAAGAATTCAAAGATCAAAACGTTATTTTCCCTAAGTTGTGTAAAATTTCTATTAAGTTTTAAGGTTTTCGTCCAAACATGGATGAGAAAAGCCAATGAGGTAGCTCAAGTGGCAAGTGAGCTCTCTTTGTGAGGAAAAATTTCGGGAGAACTCGAGTTCAACTACCACAAGTGACGATAAAGAGTAAACGTGAAAATTATTCAATTTTAATTTTGTTAAAATTTAAATTATGTATATTTAATTATTTATTAATTAGAGATTAAAAAAATTGCAACAATATAAACCTGAAAATTGAGGTAAATTAAACATAGATTAAACTTGTACAAATACACAATTATATAAGATTTTTCTTAAGATATTGATGAGTTATACCTGACCGACCTGTTACAAACATGTATATATGCCTAATTATATTTGTTACCGATAACATTACCACCAACAATACCATTATACCAATACAACTAAAAATAATTACCTATATAATTGTATCAACTACAATTCATCACCATAAAAATTCCTTTTATATTATACATACAGCTTGTATTTAATTTGTTTCTCATTGTCTTCTCTGCTAAAATTGTTTTTTTTTCTTCTTTTCTTTAATTCCATGCATAAATGCATTGATTTGTATGCATTTGAAATGGATCGACCCCTACAGCCTAATGCTGGCCTAACCCCACCTGACAGAGATTTGATAGTCTGATTTTATTACCCATTTTATGGAGTATTTATTATTATGTACACAGAGCTACCATAGCTTCTATTTGACTATATATATATATGTATGCATGAGAGTGAAGTTATAAGCTGAGATCAGGAGTTAGGACCACCAAATTAAAGCTATATGAATTCAAATATGATCTTTAATTTGTAATCATTCTCTTTCTCCTGCAATTCTTCTTCAAGTTTATAAACACCATTCATCAACTCAGAAAATTAAAGGGACCCTACCCTTGCCTTTACTCCTCTTCAATGCAAAATCAATTTTCAAATCAACCAAACAATTTCAAACCTAACTCATTTAATTTGTTAAAGATTTTTTTTTATAAAAAATTGTAAAAGTTTATTGATAATGATGCTATATTCATTTCAACTAGCTAGGTCAATGTTTAATAAAAAAGAAAGTTGTGGCCCTCCCAAGTGAGAGGCCACAGGTTCGATCCCCAGTGGAGGCGTTGGCTCTTTGTACTTCAATAGGTTGAGAAAGTATGTATGAGCAGATACTACATTGTAATAGAGTCAATAGTATTCAAAAAAAAAAAAGCCAAGCAATCAAGATTCGACGAGATTATTAAACTTTTGGCTTAGTCTAGTGGCACCCAGTTGCACTCCCATATAGAAGGGGTGAATTTGAGTCTTAGTGGAGACGATATTGACTCTTTGTAGTTTCGTAGGTTGAGAAAGTAGGAAAAGAAAAAAGAAAAAAAAAAGAGAGGAGAAGATGTTCGATTAGTGTTCATCTTCAATGTATGTTTATATGAAGGAAAAAAAATTGTAAATGTAGAAGTTGATTCTAATTGAGAAGTCTCACTTAAGATTTTCATGAACATTTAGTGGTAGATTGGAGTTCAATCTCTATCACGAACATTGGGAGTTTGAGTTTGGGATGAGTTCTTTGTGCGCGGAAGTGTAGAGTTTGGTGTTGAGTCTCAAAGCTGGATAAATTATATTGTTGAATCTAAATGCTATATTGGCTCGATTTATCTCATCATAAATTTAGAGACGAATTCATAGAGTCTAGGATATAGTCCGATAAAGCAGGGATACCTGAGTTAGTTTTATTAAACAAACAGGGATACCTAGTTATTCATTAAAAAAAAAATGAAGAATTGATTCTAATTGTGTTACAGAAGAAGCAAACAACACACTTGCACACTACTTCCAATTCTACATGCATACCCCAAATAGTACAAAACCATTTATCATATTCATAATAATAAATACAAATACATGACCCCCACCCCCCCTTCCCTTGCTGCTCTGCATCCCCACTTTCTGGAAGACTATCCCCAGCCTTTCTGGTCCAAGTAAAATTATTCCCTCTGCAATGTTACGTATTCACCTAACAAAACAACAGCACCAAACTTTAAAAAAAAATTGTTTAATTTTTAACAACATGCAATATAATACTACGACTACTACTACCAGATACATAACAAACTATAATCCTTACTTTTTAAATAATTTTTATAGTACAATGACATGCAACACATAATTGTTGTTTGTTTAAAGACTTAATTCCTTACTTTTTAAATAATTTTTATAGCACAACACTACAATGGCATGCAACACGGCATTTTTTTATCAGATCAGTATTATTGTGTTATGATCATTTTTTATTATCAGAACAATATTATTGTGTCAGAACCCATCAACAAAATCATCTTACTGATACACAAAGAGTCAATACCGTATCTACTGAGATTCGAAGCCAAAAATTTTTTATATGAAAGTGTAACTTGATAACACTAGACCACAAGGTCTCGACAATCTATTATTGAGATAGTTTAGGAAGTAGAGTAGGACAAGAAGTCGGGTAGAGTAAATAGGTGGTAGGGGAAAAAGTAACTACTAAAATTGGATGGGCGGAATCCGGGTCGGGTCATTCATACCCGTTACCTGTCGCTCACTCATTAGCTATCTGATCTGTAATCACTTTTTTCATGACCCTTTGACAGATCTTCTCTAACGGCATTCCCATGTGCCCTGTCACCGTAACGGAGTCTGGACCACATGTTCTGTTCATCCCACCGTAATACCCCTTTTTATCACCCTCAAATCCCCACTTTGCCCCTACCCAAACATCTCTTTTTCCCTTTCTGCCCATACCCACTCAGAGTGACACACCGCTTTCGCCTCACTCACTAGTCACTTTTCACACATACACTGCATGTATATATCGAAGCGGTTATATATATATACACATGTATACATACATTCATTCAGGCACGCCTCTATGTATGACTTGCAGAGACGACGGATGGAGGAATACTTGAGAAGATGTGAGAGAATGGGGGAGACGGCGGCCGAGATGATGGATCAGTTTGGAGCTTTGAAAACGACTATGGCCGTTGAGGCGGTTACGAGCTTCCGCGACGAGGAGGAGGAGGAGGAGGACGGTGATCTCGACGTGAATTTCTCGGGAAATTCGGTGTCTCCGGCCGTCTCTGCGACGTCCGTTCGTGCTCCGTCAACGTCGAAGAGCTCAGGCGCCGCACGTCGCAAGTCAAGAGAGGTTGCGAATGACATCTGGAGATCTTTGGATCTGCAGGTTAAACGTCTTCAAAATTTAACTTCACATTTATTTCGAGTGTAATAATGCTCTTTCGAATTTCGTTTGTCACGCTCTTTAACTGCCTAGCACTAATAGTACACTTTTTTTTAATATTTTATTTTTAAAATTTGAATTTCAGGAAGAGGATTTTGTAACCGACAATTCAGATTATTATTTCCATTGCAGTTTCAGGTATTTAACTCTCGCTTCACTCGAATTATTTTTCTTCATCATAACACAGCGCCTCTTCATTTTTTTGAAACTGATATATACATATGAATCGTGAAAGACGACAATATATGTATGTATATAGCATAATAGGGCATAGCGCTAGCTATCTGTGTGAAATCATATATAGCTGTGTTTTTTCTTCAAAATCTTGAAATTCAATTCATTCAGACTCATTTAATTTTGTAGCAGAGAGACGACTCCAACTAGCGATCAGCACCGCGGAGAAATGGAATCCCCGGCGAAGGCGAAAAAGAAATCCCGAGAGGTGATGAATCGTCGGGGTGGAAAGGCAGTGACAGGGAATAAGCCACCAGCGGCGGAGATTGAAGAGTTCTTCACGGCCGCCGAAAAGTACGAGCAAAAGAGATTCCAAGAAAAGTAAGTGAAAAAAACGTAGCTAGCGGCTCCGATCCCACGGAGTGCGCATGAGAAGATGAATTATCACAACACGTGCTCCATCCATCAACTCATAATAATTTTACCTTCAATAAACCAAAAAAAAAAAGGAAAGAAGTATAGTACTGCATTACTACACATATACGTACTAATAATAGAAAGATATAGCGGCGGGCGGCGGATTATGATGGTTGTGGTTGTTGTGGCGTGCAGGTACAACTACGATATCGTGAAGGACGTGCCTTTGGAAGGTCGGTACCAGTGGGTTCGGTTGAAGCCTTAGTCTAGACAAGTGAAGATCGATCAGATCAGATATGAAGAAGAAGAAGAAGAAGATCAGATAAGAATTAAAGATGGAGACTGTTGGAAGATATTAGAAGGGTAGAATAGACCTTCCTCTTCATTCCCTTTCAGTTGTAACCGCTCATCCTCTTCTGTATATAATCCCCATTCCCGCTCCTCTTTCTGTATCAAGAAACACAATCAATAAAACAGAATTCAGTTGGCTCTCTTCTTGTACGTTCATCTCTCTTCACGTTTCCGTCATGGTATCAGAGCCTCCACGGCGTGGCTCTTATGCCGCCGCTCTCTCCGGCGAACAGAATCCAGAGAGAGTCGCGACCACTCCTGTCAACCGTTCTCCGGCGAGAAGCTCGTCCACAAATGTTCCGCAGAGGAGCACGAACTTACAGCAACAAAGAGGCTATAACATGGAGGAACTAGATAATCCGTTCTTCTTCAGTGCGAGCGATGGTCCAAACATCATACTCGTCAATCCTCCACTGCAAGGCAGTTCAAATTATGGTTCCTGGTGCAATGCGATGAAAATCGCGCTCGAAGTGAAGAACAAATGGTGCATCGTCGATGGCTCCATCGACGGACCAAACGCAGAGCATGCCGTCCAATATGCCGCTTGGAGGCGATGCAACCTAATGGTTTGTTCCTGGATCTATAAGTCCGTCATTCCCTCTATCGCACAAAGTATTATGCATATTCACGTAGCTAGAGATGTGTGGGATGATTTGAAGCGTAGATTCTCCCAATGTGATGCACAGAAAATCTCCATTTTACAAAATGATATAAACAACTTGAAACAAGGGAACATGTCAGTGAATGATTACTACACAAAGTGTAGAACTCTTTGGGAAGAGATGAATTCCCTGAGACCAATCCCTGTTTGTAGATGCGATCCAAAGTACGATTGCGCTGTCATTCCTCAGATCTTAGAAGAACGAGAGACAGATCGTGTTATACGATTCCTACAGGGTCTTAATGATGAATATAGCAATCTGAAATCGAATGTTTTGGTTCTCGATCCCTTACCTGAGGTTTACAAGATCTTTGTTATGGCAGAAAAGGTTGAAAGACAGAATGCGTTTGCTAATATAAATCTGAACAGCCTTGAGATTAATCAGGCTAATGCAGTTCACCAGACTCAAGAAGTTGGTGGCGATGTTGTAGCAGCTGTCAACTCCTACAATGGGAGAAGGACTGCAAACACTAACAGAAATGCAAAGTGCACGTTCTGCGGCATGAATGGACACACAGTGGATAAATGTTTCAAGAAACATGGATATCCACCGGGATGGATATCCGGTTATAAGTCGAAAGGGAAACAAACAGATGCTGTTAACACCTCTCTATCTAGCTCAGAGGGTTCTGGTTCGGTTCTGGATCGAATGGAACGATTGGATCGAATGGAGCGAATATTATCCCAACTTCAGAATCAGATTGGACAATCTTCCATTGATAGATCAAAAACCACAGCAGCTGTGTCTCTAATTCCAAAATTCACTGAGGAAGATCATACAGATGAAGGCAAGTCTTATATAAATTCTGTTTTCATATCTTCTTCTACTTGGATTCTTGATTCAGGGGCCACAGATCACATTACTTGCTCCGCCAATTTCCTTAATGACTTTCATGTTGTTCATAATTCTGAAGTCAGCCTACCTACTGGAAACTCCATTTCTGTCAAACACATGGGCAGAGTTAAGTTGAATGAGCAGATATGGTTGAAAGATGTTCTTCACATCCCATCTTTCAAGTTTAATTTGATTTCTGTGAGCAAACTTTTGCAAGATAATCATTACAAACTGACATTTGAATCTGGACAGTGCTTGATTCAGGACAGTCTTGGGATGACAGTTGGTTCAGCTAAGGAGATCAATGGCCTATATCTGATGGAGGAGTCACCAAGAGCACAAAGTGTAGGCAGTAATAGCATATTAGCTCAATGTAATAGCAGTGAAATTTGGCACCAAAGACTTGGCCATTTTCCTGTTAACAAGTTGCATCTGTTAAACAATTTCAAGATTTCTGATAATAAAAGCTTTGCTTGTGATGCCTGCAATTTTGCCAAACATAAGAGAACTCCTTTTCCTTTAAGCACTACTACTTCCAAAGCTATTTTTGATCTGATTCATGCAGATATCTGGGGGCCTTTCTCTGTCTATTCCTTACAAGGGGAACGGTATTTCTTGACATTAGTTGATGACCATTCCCGATTCACTTGGGTGCACCTATTGAAAAATAAAAGTGATGCTAGACAGGTTCTGAAAGGGTTTCATGCGATGGTTTTCACTCAGTTTGGGATACTGATCAAAACCATTCGAACAGATAATGGGGCAGAATTCAACATGTCCGATTTCTTTGCTGAGAAAGGAGTTGTTCACCAGCGTTCTTGTGCCTACACACCGCAACAAAACGCAGTTGTGGAGAGGAAACACCAACACATACTCAATGTAGCAAGGTCCATTCGGTTTCAAGCATCCTTACCCCTTGAATTATGGAGCCAATGTGTATTGCATGCTGTATATCTCATAAACAGATTGCCATCGCCAGTTATTGACCTTTCGACTCCGTATCACAGGCTATATGGGCAGCAACCAGACTTAACTAACCTCAGGGTTTTTGGATGTTTATGCTATGCTGCTAATTTGGCAAGTCACAAGCACAAAATGGAAAAACGCAGCAAGAAATGCGTTTTTGTCGGTATTCCTGCTCATACAAAAGGGTATCTAGTTTATGACATCGATGAGAAAGCTATCTCTATATCTAGGGATGTAAAGTTCTATGAATCCTATTTCCCTTTTGCAGAACCCTCCACAAGCAGTCTTGAAACTGCATCAGATGGTCCTTCACTTCCTATTATCCCCATTGACAACCGTCTGCCCTATGAACCAGTGAACACACAAGAGAATATTCCTCATGAAGTTAATGATGAGAATGAGGGAAACATTCGTGATAGCTCTGCATCCAGAGAAGTGTCCGAGAGATCGAGAGATCGACAGAATAATGGTGAAGTGTCCGAACACCACAGTGAGTCCACCCACGAAACAGTTCAGAGTGATTCCTCACAAACAGCAGAAGGTGACATTATTCATATGCCACAACCAAGAAGGTCCGAGAGGTCGAGACGTGCTCCTAGCAGACTTCAGGATTATCTTTGCGATGTTGTGATCACCAAAGGATCATCTCCTCATCATCTATCTAATGTCATTTCTTTTGACACTTTGTCTCCAGCACACAAAGTCTTCTCTATGGCTGTAACCTCCGTTAACGAGCCAAAGACTTACTCTCAAGCAGTAAAAGATAAGCATTGGAAGGAGGCCATGGATAAAGAAATTCAAGCTCTGCAGGAGACAAAAACCTGGGATATCACAACTCTTCCTGCTGGAAAAACACCAATCGGTTGTAAATGGGTATACAAAGTCAAGTTAAAAGCCGATGGCTCTATTGAAAGGTATAAGGCGCGGCTCGTGGCAAAAGGCTACACCCAACAATTGGGAATCGACTATGTCGAGACCTTCTCCCCAGTAGCCAGAATCACCACTATTCGGACATTCCTAGCAACTGCAGCAGCAAGAGGTTGGCACATCCATCAGCTGGATATCAACAACGCCTTCTTACATGGCGATTTAACGGAGGAAGTTTACATGTTGTTGCCTCCTGGATTTCAAACCGAGAAGTCAAACCAAGTCTGCCGGCTGCGTCGTTCTCTTTATGGTTTAAAGCAGGCGAGCCGCCAATGGAATGCGAAGTTGAGCAGTGCGCTGTCCAGCATGGGTTTTGTCCAGTCGAAAGCTGATCCGTCCTTGTTTACCAAAGGCCGGGATAATAGTTTCATTGCTGTTCTTGTTTATGTTGATGACATATTAGTCATGAGCCCCGACTTGTGTTTGATCAAAGATCTCAAAGTTTACTTGGATAATACGTTCAAGATTAAAGACCTGGGAACTCTTGGATACTTCCTTGGAATCGAAGCACAGATGAATGATTCGGGATTAAATATATGCCAGAGAAAATATGCTCTCGACATTTTGTCTGAAGCCGGCTTCCTTGAATGTAAGCCTGTCAATACTCCTATGGTTCCAGGTTATCATCTCATCCATGGTGATGGCAGCCCTCTTACAGACATTACCACTTATAGGAGGCTCATAGGCCGATTGCTGTACCTCACAGCAACAAGGCCGGACATATCCTATGCTGTTCAACAATTAAGCCAATTCGTCGATGCTCCCACTGACAAACACCTCACTGCTGCTCATAGGGTACTTCGATACATCAAAGGCACGCCTGGACAAGGGCTGTTTTATCCGAGAGATAACAACTTGCAGCTAAGTGTCTTCTCGGATTCTGACTGGGCGGCATGCGTAGAATCCCGGCGATCCATTACGGGGTATTGTATTTTTCTTGGAACTGCTCTCATCTCTTGGAAGTCCAAGAAACAGGCCACCGTCTCTAGATCTTCGTCGGAGGCAGAATATCGAGCCCTTGCCTCTACAGTCTGTGAAGTTCAATGGATCATGTACCTATTGGCAGATTTGCAGTTGTCTCTGCCCAAGCCAGCCACTGTTTTCTGCGACAATAAGTCGGCAGTAGCCATGGCTGAGAATCAAGTTTTCCACGAACGAACGAAACACATCGAAATCGATTGTCATCTCGTTCGGGAAAAGGTGGCACAAGGATTGATCAAGCTCATGTCAGTCTCATCTTCTAACCAGACTGCGGATGGTTTTACAAAGCCTCTGCCGGTTTCTCTCTTCAAATGTTTTTCGTCTAAGTTGGGCGTTCAAAATTTGCACGCGCCAACTTACGGGGGGGTGTTGGAAGATATTAGAAGGGTAGAATAGACCTTCCTCTTCATTCCCTTTCAGTTGTAACCGCTCATCCTCTTCTGTATATAATCCCCATTCCCGCTCCTCTTTCTGTATCAAGAAACACAATCAATAAAACAGAATTCAGTTGGCTCTCTTCTTGTACGTTCATCTCTCTTCACGTTTCCGTCAGAGACAAATGTAGGTTAACTTGTGTTATCCATCCATTATTCATCCATCCATCCCTACGTCCGTTATCGTTTTCGGCAAATATCTGCTCCTCCATCCACTCACCTTTTTAGTCAAATTTAGCTTAGCTGTCGTCTTTGTACAGTGCGTACGTTCATCTCCACCGCCATTGACGTCGTAGTACTCCATCTCTTAATTTCCATTTCTACATTAATTATTTTGCATGCAATGCTATATCTTCAGCTGTACCTTTTGAGTATTATATATATGTCGACAATATTTATATATCTGCATTATATTTCATTTCTTGGTTGGGTAAAACATATATAATTTGCTCTTTTATTTTGTTTTCTTACGGCCGGTGTATATATTTATTCAATTCAAATCGGTTCAGAATCAGTAGTACGTCTGCAGCTTTGTTAGAGCATATTTTGGGTGTTTGTTATATATGTTGGATCTGTTGTAGTATTTGGAAAGTACACCGAATTTGTCGCAAGGGCTGAAACGTTTCCCACGGAAAGTGGGCATGCATGAAGCGAATCATCATATATGGTTGCTGCAAGTAATGATTATTTAGAAGATGCATATCTATAATATTTATTCTGACCTTCATTTGAAGAGTCACAAATGTGTCATTGAGCTACAAGTTAAATTTACTTGGCAACCCCCACTGGTGTTCGAATCTGTAACCTCTCACTTAGAAGAATCACAACTATATGTCGCTCGACTATAAAGTCTTTAGATTCTATACACGAAAATTATTAGTTTTGATAAATATTAGTTGATTGATTATGAAAATTTGTTGTTAGACAAAAAAAAAAGTTATAGAGTTAGTGTAGTGGGAATTGAATAAGCTAAGGGGCGTCCATTTTAGGTGTTTGACGCAGTGATTTGAATATTTGATGATGAAATGAGAAATTTGAAAGGAGGAAAAGTTAGGATTGGTGTGATGAGTAGGGCGGGGAGGAGCAGCACGTGGCGTGGGTGGGGGTGGTGGGGGAAGTGGGGGTCACACTGACTTCCATGTGCTTTGGATCTGATGCCGTAATAATTGTTAATTCAAAGCGGCCAGGACCGAGGAAATGATCGGAGAATGTTGTGACTTTTAAATTAAATATTGTCATCTATCACCACAAAAGGAGACCAAGAATTCGAGGTTTAAGTTGGCAATGAGTCCTCAATACATCCACTCATATTTGTTAATTCTTTTGTTTAGACTAAGATGCAATTTTCACCATTTAAATCCCATTTTATAGCAAATATTAGGTGATTATTTAATATTTGTAAGATCTCATCTTAGTTTGATTTATGAAAAAGTTCACAGTTATTATGTGTCTTAAGCAGGAGAATCAAATCTGGGTTCTTCTAAAATTCTTTTCCCAAAAGAGAACTCGCTTGTCACTTAAAGTACCCCATTGAGTTAGGTGAAGTTTATCCTATAACTTTGATTAGTAAATGACATAATTTTTTTTTAAAGGTAAGTTAATTTAAGTTGTCTATAATTGACAACTTTTCAATAGAGATATCTAAACCTTAGCCTTAGATTATCTCAAGTTGATTAGATTCTACTTTTCATGTAGATTAGGATTAGGTTTTACCACATGTAAGTACAGATGGGCATTCAACAAGCTATTCAATTCAAGATCTATGTACTCATCAATACAAGATATTGAGTTTGATTTTTCCATTTCGAATTTTCATATAAAAATTATTGTGCAATTTCAGATCTCATATTTAATTTTCATATCAATAAAGAGAATTGGGCAATGAGCCATATATCTAAGTTTGATTGTTGTCTAACCTAAACTTTTTAATGTATGATAATAGAAAATTAAAAAAAAAAAAACTCTAGAATTTATCAGAATTTTTTTCTCTCTATTTTAGACCTATCTTCTTTAATTTATACACTCCAAATCTTTTTGTACATGAAGAATATAAATATATTTATTATTTAAAATTTTAGTCCATACTCGTACGTAATCGTTAATCGTAGACCAAAATTCTCCATGAGCATTGTGAACTTTGATCTGTATTATCTAGATACTTTTAATTAATAGATTAGGCACATTTAGTGATAATTGAATATACATAATATATTAACTAAATGTACATATATAATAACTGAATGTACATAATATATTAATTGTATATACATAATTTGGACTATGATCCACGATCCACGATGCGCATGGTGGATCATCATCCATAATATAATTTGCGCAAAATTTGTATTTCTCAATTAAGTTTATAGTAGTAAGTCTACTAGCTCAGTCAGTTTGCTTATTGTAGTTGGAGAACTACGTACATTAATCATTATTTTTAGTAGATATATTAAATTATACGGACAAAAAATAAAAGAAATACGGATGGAGCAACATAGTTTTATTTGTTTAAGGCAGAATTTTTAAAAATAAATAAATAAATAAACACACACACACACACACACACACACACACACACACATATATATATATATATATATATATATATATATATATTATTTATTTATTGATATATTTTGAGAGATCAGAGATTAGTATTTGTTAGCTAGGCATGCTTTTTTTCCTTACCTACCGCAATGTATTCCTATATTACAAAATACGGCTAATTGTGTATAAGACTCTATTAAGCACAACTCTCCTATTATTAAACTGTATTTGTTTACGTTACGAAAGTAAAAGTTATCATTAGATAATAGATAAGGAAAGAATTGGTTTAATTTGTCATATTAAATAATGATTAAGTAAGTAAAGATGTTTCATAAATCTTTGGTATAGCTTAAATAGAAGTGGCAGCATTATATGAAATGCGCTAAGTGCCAAGCACCGCCTAGGACGAGAGTGTAGTATGGTTGTTTGGTTAGGGCGAGAATACGATTAAAAAAAAACAAACTAGGATTGTGTGTCAGAATCTCTTCCGAATATAGATGTTAAACGTAATCCTGGGGTGTCTTCCTCATACCTTATTCTCATTTTCCTAATTGGAAATTTGAAAGCTTGTTCGATGTGGTGTACGTTTTTGTTGGTCATATGTCAGAGTCTGCAACCCCCTCTACTCAATCATTTGCCACAACATCACACCTGCTGTCTCGATCTTCTACTGCATAGTTAGTTATTTCTACCCATTATTTTAAGATCGAACTCTCAACCTCTGGTTTGTCGCTTTTACTCTCTGATATGACAAGTAATGATAAGTTATTTTTATTATGTAGATCTCAAGAAAATGGCCACATCAAAATTTTGAGTTAACTAATTAAAGAAGTAAAAGTTGAGAGTCCAAGTAGTATTTTTCATCCTCTAAAATAGAGAATTTTTTTAGTATTATTGTTTCTATTATAGTGTAGTATCTGTCTACTTCTTTTTTTTTTTTGAGAAAAGTATCTGTCTACTTCTAAAATATAGAATTGGTTAACTTAGTTTTTCAAATTTATAGAGAATTTTTTAGTATTATTGATTCTATTATAGTGTGTACACCGGGGCCGAAAGGGGCTTGTACACGTGCCCTAATATTTCTAATGGCAGTGAATCCTATTGTTGGATCCAGGTCGATAGGTGGTGCCGATCAGAAGAGGTCGGGTGTGCAGGGATAGTTGGGGAACCCACATGTAATGTAAGCCAGTAGAATAGCTCGGTAGGCAAAATAGTCGGGTGAAAGGGAAGAAGAGGTCAGTATAGGTCGGGTCGCACTCATCCTATGTAGAGAATCCGCTACTGACCATTGTATAAGCGCGGTGATCGGGGGGATAATCCCATCAACTTATATTGCCTTTTTTTTTTCCTCTCTTTATTTTATTTAACAATTTTTACGTTTTAATCATTTATTTACTCAAATGAATATATCATATGTGGCCATGATTCCATCACTTGAAATGATTGATCCAAGAATTTAATTGCCGGTGAAGCGCCAGACTGCCTCTTAATGATGAATACTGAGGTCTTTAATGGGCGAATAAATTATAAATGTGGTCACTTTGTCTTTTGGCGCTATGGACCTAGGTCTATCTCGTAAGATGGACTCGTATCTATGTTTACAATTTTAAAATTTTATGTTCATAATTTTAGAACTTTATATTTATAACTTTAGATCTCAATATACAAAATTGCATTACTCAATATTTATAATTTTTAACTCTATATTCACAATTTTGTAATATAGATATTGTGTTATACTATTGAACATAGAGTTTTGATACTGTTGAACAAAGAGTTTTGATACTATTGAACATAGAGTTATGAAATTGTGAACATGGAGTTGTGAAACTGTAAACATAAAGTTATGAAATTGTGAATATAAACCTGAGTCTTACAAAGTGGACCTGGATCGATGGCATAACAACTGTTGTCTTTTATTACGGAGTACTCCGTAGCTTTTATCTCTCGTTAATTAATGGGCGGACTTAATCTTTGATAACTATGTGAATAGGCTGAGTTACGTCGCTAGGCGTCCTTTTGTGTACCCTCTCATCGCAGTTAATTATGGGCTTGCCATTATATGGCTATAAGGCCCATGGGCATTACCCAAACAGACCAAATTTTAAATTTTTGTAACAAAATTTCCAAACGTTTCTTTTTCCTTTTTTTTTTCTTTTTTCTTTTTTCTTTTAAACAATCATGAATATGAACAAGACTTTTATATATCAATCGTTATATCGTGGATCAATTTCACTATGCATATTGTGAACCATGTTCAATTTATATACTTTTTGTTAAGATACAATGCCTCTTTAGTTTTTAAATTATATATACTTGCAATTAATCTATTATGTACCTTGATTTTATTTATTACTATATCCATTAATTGAAGGTACATTAAATGCTAATTTGTAGGTGCATAATTTAGACCAAGGTTCATAATCCGTGTGATGGATCTTGGTCCATGATATAACTTGTGTGTGTGCATATGGAGTATTTTATTGAATTTTAAAAATTATTCCTATTTTATTATTGAATCATGCTAAACTTACATATATTTTTCACTGTAGTTTAATTTTATGGTTTAACTTGAGAATGTTTTTATCAATAAAAATGATTTCACTATTCAATTTTTTTAAAATTTAATCGTCCTTTTTAAATTAGTAACATCAGAGATGGATGATGTGATGAAAAAATCTGAGAAAAAAATCGTTTTCTTTTAGTATTCGGTTTAACTAATAAGCTAACGAAACCCTAGCTAATTTAAGTAAGTTGACAAGGAATCATATAATCAAGTGGTTGAGACTTCAATTTTCCCTAACTCCTATTGTTTGGAAATTAATTTTATCATAGTTTATGTTTGTTCTACACTATTTATAAATTATATTTTGTTGATAGTTAATTTACATATACATGTTACACCAACAAAAATACGAAAAAAGTAGAAAGTATTGGATATTATAAAAGGGTACCTTTACTACAGTACTTTATTTGTGGAGTTTTTAGTATAAAATATTTTAAATAAAAAATTGTGTAGATGTTACATTGAATAGCTTTTTAAAATGGGTGGACATTAGAAAAAAGTACCTTTTATTACTTTATTTGTGGAGTTTTTAGTATAAAATATTTTTAAATAAATAATTGTGTAAATGTTACATTGAATAGCTTTTTAAAATGGGTGGACATTAGAAAATAGTAGCAATAGGTTGAATTTTTTTGCGCCAACCTGTGAATTGATATTTTTAAGCTTTAATCACACCAATATAGATAGAGATGACCACAATTTGATTTGAAAAATAATTGAATACTATAGAATCATAATCTTGAATTATACACTATAAAACACAAAGTAAATTTTAAAATATTTGACATTTTATTAACTTTTCACGAATATAATAAAAAAATCATCCTTATCAGTTCTATATGGATATTAGTTGATGGTGTAAGTCCAATGACTCAAAAGATGAATTTGCAGTTAAGTCACAAGATTGAATTGATAAAAAAAAAAGTCGTTAGAAGAATTAAATTATTATGGTCAAAATAATTGTTAAAAGCATTGAGGAAGAATAATTCATCCCATGAAATGCTCATTGTCCTGTAAAGAAAGGGCCATAAAGGTCCATTAAGCCATGAAGGAGTCACGAATAACATGACTAGCCTTTCATCATCCTCCGTAAGATCTAATTAGACTCATTAACTTTCAAATTTTTTTTATTTAATATTTTTTTTCAAGTTTTTCCTAGGTAACTTCACAATGCTAACATGTCAATTGAATGTAATAAATTAGCACCTCACTAACTTATTATCAAAAACTAAATCATCAAATAAAAAGTGTCATGTCAAGAAGGAGATTAGGAAGGGTGAGTAGCATTACTCATATATATATATATACATATGGATTAATATTTGATGCACCGCCGGTGTATAGATGCTATACACCGGCGGTGAAGGAGAAGATGCCACATCATTAAATAAAAAAGTTAATATTAATCGGATCCTTTTTTGCAAAATATTTAAGACTTGTATTTAATTAGGAAACTCTTTATTTCTTATTAACAAAATATATCTACTTTCCTATATTTATTTATTACTTAATTATTATATATCTAATTTCCTAATTATTCAATTGAATTGATCGGCAGTGTATAGCTTCAAATCATGCAATTCAATATTAATCCTTCCCATGATTCATATGATATGATAATACTGAACGCAACATAGCAATTATATTGAATATAGACTTTCTAAATTATTATATTTATAATTTAAGAATTTTTTAATTTTAATTAACAAAAGTCATCTAATTTCCTAATAGTTTTTATTAAATTTATATATTAAACACTCACAGACATATTAATTTGAAGCCATGTAATTCAATATAATTCCCAGGATTCATATGTGGCTATATATATAGAATCCCAATCGTATGAGAACTATGCGCCTAGGTGAGAACGTGAGGACAAATCTAAACCATTGATCCATAAGATCTGATGGATGAGAAATCAAGTAAAAAATGAGCGGGGTCATTTTCATAAATATTATAAATTTTTAAAAAGAGCGGGGTCATTTTCATAAATATTATAAAATTTTGTTTATTTCAACCGTTAGATCTACTAGATCAATGGTTTGGATTTGTCCTCACGTTCTCACCTGGGACATGGTTCTCACCTGATTAAGAACATATATATATATATATATATATATATATATATCGGCTCTCGTGCGATTGGAGTGATCAGGTGCGATTGTGTGGTGAGAAGAGAGCCATTAATCTTGTCAGAATTAACATTTAGGATTAACAACGTTTTAAAAAAAAACCGGTGATAATTTGATCATTTTCTATATGAGTTAAACTTATGGTGCGTAGGATTTGTGCCTAAGGTGCATAGGTTTTGTGCTTAAGGTGCATATGTATTGTGCTTAAGGTGCATCGTGGTTCTTCTTCAAAATTGGAACAAACCTATCCACATAACTAGCGGGCTAGGGTGACCCATCACCCTTTTATATTCAACTTTGAATGATATGTATATAGTTTGGTTAATTAATTGATCAAAATTAATGTCAAATTTTATATTGTATTTTTTTATTTTTTAATATACCTAATGTATTTATAGTATATGTTCAACAATTATGCCAACTCCGGTTGGGTCTGCGTTCGAACCTAAGACATTCCTTATGAAAATTAATAAGTAAGTTAGGAATAATAAATAGTTAACAGAATATTCTATTACTAAAGTTTACACTGACAATATGCAAGGATATTAAAAAAAGTAAATGATATAATAGAGGGTAAAGTAGGAAAAATAAAAAAATACTCTGTACTAAAATTAAAATAATATGAATCATTCATTTCAACAAGCAATTGGACCAACATTTTTTAGTTCTCCTTATAGGCATAACTTTATTGGCTCTTAGATTATTATTCAGTTGCTATGCCATGGACCGGGTCCACCTTGCAAGGTGGACCCGGGTCTATGTTCACAATTTCATAACTCCATGTTCATAATTTTATAACTCCATGTTCACATTTTCATAATTCCATGTTCACAGTTTTATAACTCTATGTTCACAATTTCATAATTCTATGTTAACAATTTTATAACTTCATATTCACAATTTCATAGCTCTTTGTTCACAATTTTATGTTCACAATTTCATAACTCCATATTGTGAACATAGAGTTCTAAAATTGTGAATGCTCAAAATTACATATATATATATTGTGAATATAGAGTTCTAAAATTGTGAACATAGAGTTCTAAAATTATGAATATAGATTCAGGTCCACCTTACAAGGTCGACCTGAGTACAAAGCATAATTTGCCATTATTATTAGTAGATAGATTGTATTCATTAGTTGTTTGAACTTAAAAATTTAGAAGTATAATAAATTGTGGACCAAACGTTAAATTAGCCAATGAATAAGACCTTTCCTAAAAAAAAGAAGAATTCAAGAATAATAATAAATCCAATTGGCCCAACTATCCATTTCAGTTCCGCCACGTCATCATTAGATACAAACGTCCAAGCAAAATTCAAAAATCATACTTTACGATGTCGTTTGGTGCCTGAAACAAACGAGTACCGGCGCAGGATAGAGGACATGAATCCTAAAATGCGCGCGGCGCGTATGGTTTGAGCTGGCAGATGTGCGATCTGAGTCGACGATCAGCAATCCTCTCCTTTCAATCTTTCATCCTCTCTACCTCACATCACACCCCACTTCTCGCACGCGCCACCAACCAACCAACCCCACAGTCCGATTGAAGGCCCCGCCCGCTCGGGTTTCAGGAATCTCGAAGCTTTGGAGATGTTGAGTAGCGGAGGAGGAGGTGGGAGAATATTCTGGGTCGAGAGGGCAGAACAAAAAGTCAAGGGAATTGTAGTGTTATTCGCTTGGGTATCTATTCAAGAATCCCACTTGAAGAACTACACCAATCTCTACTCTTCTCTTGGCTGGAATTCTCTCGTCTGTTTCGCTGATTTCCTCAACCCGTAAGTTCTATATCTTCCCCATGTTTAGTACATGATGGTGGTTTTGTGGTCCATCATGGCCTGTACTTGATTCTCTCTGCTATTCTTGAGCATCCTAGTATTTACTTGGGGGGAAAATGAGAACTTGGTCATAAAAATCCAAGCTTTGGCCGAATAATTGATCAGTTTTATGGGGTGGGTGGGGTTATTGCTAATTTAAACAATTGTGTGTTCAGTTGATGAACTGGTTTTAGGGATATGGGGAAGAAAGAAAGCTGGAATAAAATTCATTGGATTATTGCCTGTTGTCATTGTTTAGACCAAAATTTCAATACCACACACTTTGAGTATATGTTAAAGGTTAATCCCATGGATTTTCGCTCTTGGTTTCGATTGGATAAGGCTGTATGTTATAAGTTTGCTATCAATCTCTTCATTAAAATTTCATAGGTGGATTGTTTGTTTCTATAGTTGCATTTAGTGGGAAAGAGATGATTGATATAATGGCAGTGCCATGGCTTTGGGAGCTGCAGGAATTAGTCACTTTGGGGAAAGCTTATAAGTTTGTTAGTTTGATATTTCTGTACTATCTTCCTGAGAAATGCTAAGTGTGGGCTTAGTGGCTTTTGATGCATAAATAGCTTCAGAGACCTTTGTGATTTATTTGGGTTAGATTGATGTTGCATGTTGAATGAGGAGTAATTGTAAAAGTGTTGTGACCTCTTCTTTACTCTTTGGGTCCTTCTTGGTATAAAAAGTTTTGAGCTTGTTGAACAATTTGTGCAGATACATTCATGAGAGGGCTACATCACTGGCATTTTCTCTTGCCTGTGAACTTGTTGAGGTTTGGTTCTTTACTCTGTCTCTGACACCATTATGTATGTATTCTCGTGTTATTTGAGACTGAACCTACTATTGCTCTGGCTCTGTTATATGTGATAATTTTGTTGATACAAAAGTCAGTTAGAGTTGAAGCATAACTTCTAATTATGCATTTCTGTTATTTCCCTCTAGAAAATGCCAGCAAAGTTGGTTTGTGTTTATTTTCAGGTAATATCATTAGTTTTTACTTTTTAGTTTTAGTAGCATAACCAAAACTAGATAGCCTGATTTGCTTTCTGTTAGAATAAGCCCATACGGGGAAGACAGAGAACAGGATTATTACTGTCTCCTTATAGAAAATTCCAACCAAGTTGGTCTGAATTATGTTTACTTATTAGTTTTGGCAGTATACTAGAATTAATTATTTATAGTCTGGGTGGTTTTTTGTCAGCCAAGGAAAAGGCTGAAGACAACATGATTCATCATTTTTCTCTTTTTGAATTGCTGTGAAACAAAGAGCTCTCTTTTTAGTTCATCTTATTGGCCTAAATTCTGTCTGATGGCATTTTTATGATATTTAGGAGCTAAAATGTAGGCCTTGTCCAGTAGTGCTTGCAGCTTTCTCTGGTGGTTCTAAAGCCTGCATGTACAAGTTTTTTCAGGTAAAACTGAAGCAGAATTCAACCAACAGATTTTGCTTGTGTAAATAATGCTTAAGGAAGTCTAGTATTTAACTCATTACATCTGGTACAGATTATTGAAGGGGCATGCGAAGCACAGCTCAATCTAGTACGTATTTTTATCTGTGTGTTATTGGGATTGGGAATGCAACATCGTATTCTATGTAAAGTTTCAATTGTTTTTTTAAAGGCCAACCATTGGCAATCCATTCTTATTGATTGACAACCCTTTTGCATAGGAGGAAAGCCGAATGGTAGCCAACTGCATCGCTGGTCAAATGTTCGATTCTGGTCCTGTTGATTTTACAGCCGATTTCGGTGCCCGATTTGCTGTGCCACCCACTCTTCTCAAAGTGCCTGGTTCTGCAAAGCTTGTTTCTATGGTTGCAAGAGGTTTCACTTCTGGAATGGATGCTTTGTTCCTTACTAGATTTGGTTCCCAGAATACCGAGTATTGGCAAACTCTTTACTCCACAGTTGTAAGCTACAAAATTTGGATGAAGTCTTTGGGAATTCTAACTGGTCATTTTCTTTTTTGTCAAAATTTAATTAATCCTTTTCTTGTTCTAGAGCTTTGAGGCCCCTTTCCTCATTTTGTGTTCTGAAAATGACGATCTTGCTCCATTTCAAATGGTGTCCGAATTTGCTCAGCGTTTGCAAGATACTGGGGGATCAGTTAGAATTGTAAAGTGGAAAAGCTCCCCTCATGTTGGTTAGTATTATATATACTAATAATGCAACTTGCTAACCTTGTGATATTCACTTCAATGCTCTAAACCGTTTAACTATGACTGTCGTTCTTGATAGTTTGTGCGATGTATCATGCATCTGTTGCCTTATGCAGGTCATTTCAAGAGTGATCCTATACAGTACAGAGCGGCCGTAACTGAATTGCTTGCATCTGCAGTCTTGGTGTTCAACCACAAAATTCAGAAACTAGGAGATCGAATGGAGGGCATACATGATGATGTATCCGACTTAATATGTGACCTCCAAAATGCAGCGGTGGACTCAAATGAAAGTCTTCGAAGAGTTGCACTCGGGCCAAATGATCATTTCTTCTTGCCAAGTTCAGCAGAGTATCGGAACAGTAGAGATTATGGGTGTCAGCAGGAGCAAAAAGAAAAAGAAAAAGAAAAAGAAAACATGCCTCATAGGCCAAACCTGAGTATAAACGCACACAGCGTTCTTGGCCAAATCCTCTTTGATGCTTGTGTCCCGAAGAACGTTGAAGGCTGGGATATTAAGTTTTCCAGTTCCTCAAAAGGCCATCCATTTACTTCTCGTCGTAAACACTCGCCACAAAACTCCAAGAAGTGCCTTATTCGCTCAAGGTTGTGAGCCCGATCAAATTGACAGAAACTTCAAAAACCTATTGACTTCGCAATGGAAACCTCCCAGATGGTCGAGAGGCGCTAGAAATCGGGGATTATGTGAGAGGTGATTTTGACAGGCACCACTAACTAGTAACTACCATATCTGCCTTGACTTTGAGCTTCTGTGTATAGGGATTGAGAACTGTGTATAAAGTGAGGTGTTTCTTGAATCTTGAAAGCTTCTTCTGTGATTTTGTAAGGTGACAGACAGCACATAGTTGATGGCTGGTAAATATGTGGGGTTAGGGAATGCAATGTGTTATGGGGGTTCACTGTATGTATAATATCTATTCTCCCAGGAACATGTCAGGAGATCAAGAAACAGGATGCTCTACTCTACTCTAACATGTCTCTAATGTACAGTAGAATGTTAATATCTATCAAACTGTTTTTTTTTTTTTTTTTTTTTTTTTTTTTTTTTTTTTTTTTAAGGCTGAGGTGGTTTGCAATCATTGGAAAGTTGCAAAAGCTCTATGGGGGTCCTAATATTTTGGTAATTGTTAAATAATTTTATATTGTTATTTTGTAAAGCAAGAAGAAACAACTACCAAACTGGTGAAGAAGTAGCAATCCAATGGTGGCTAAGTACTTTTAGCTCAACTTCACTCAAATGACTCGCCAAATTGGAATTTGGCTTTTCAGCTGGTGAGAATTGCAACCCTTTTGGTTCGTGGAAAAAAAATTGAAATTAAGTTTTATAAAAATGAAAGAGTTAATTTCAGAAATAACTTATTGATTATTGATATCTATTAATTTTTATCTTTGATTTTTAATTTTTAATTAGACCATAAATAGTTCATTGATTATTGACATTTACAAATTTTTATTATCGACCTTCAATTTGATCATAAATCGTTATTTAACTTTTGATTTTGTTCCAAATTTGGTCTTCGAGTTAAATATCAATTTAATAAAAACATTAAATTTGAAGGTACGTAAGAATGTAAAATTTGGCTTATTGTTGAGATTGACAATTGGGTTCATAAACTTAATACAATAGATTCATCATTAGTGGAATGCGAAGAACCAAAATTTGTACATTAAATTTTAATGGGATCACATAAATGGTCTTTTGACTATTGACTTTTAGCCATTTTCATCATATATCGACTTTCAGTTTGACCATTGATATATTCCCCCCTACAAATCCACAAGCCCCCATATGAAGTAGAAGAAAACTAAGGGTGTGTTTGGTTGATAGGTTTTGAGAATGCTACTATGCGTTTGGAATACCAAATTAATGAGAAAATCCATACCCTCATTAAATAAGAGTTTCATTTTCCTTCCTCATTTCTTCCCCAACTATTAATAATCATTCACATTTCACCCAACTACCAAACATGCTACATACTTTCACCAAAACCCATTACACTTACCAAGTATTTGATACTCATTCCGACACCCACATGCGAACCAAACGCACCCTAATATAAACTTGTGTAAAAGGTTTGCCAGAAAAGCAGAAAAGTGGCTCCCAATTCCTCTCTTTTATTGAATCTCTAGAATATATAGTGTAGAGAGAGTAGAAAGTAAGTGAGAGAGAGCCAAGAGAGGACTGCCTTTAACTTGAGCAATCATTACAGCTGTGTGGACCATACTATCAAATAATGTACATTCAATATAAAAATAATGTACATTGTATTTAGGGAATATACATTATTTGTGTACTGAATGTACATTATTTTTATAGGAGTCATTTCCATTTTTGGTCTTACTATTATTGGAGCATTGCCAATTTTAGTCCACTTCATTAATTTTTACCACATTACGGCCAGTCTTATTTAGTTCTTGCCACTTTTAGTCCACTGTTAAAATTTTAGTCAAATAACCGTCTAAAATATGGATATTTTGGTCTTTTCATGCTTTGATAATCTCCTTTATCCTTTGCAATGGTCTTCCTTACACATTTTCATCCAATGAAGAGGTCCGGCGAAAGCCATGGCTTTGTAATGTAGCTCACATTGCTTCCGCCGGACATCTTCATTGGATGAAAATGTGTAAGGAAAACCATTGCAAAGGGTCAAGGAGATGACCAAAGCATGAAAAAACCAAAAATACCCCTGTTTAGGACGACCATTTGACGAAAATTTTAACGGTGGACTAAAATTGGCAAGAACTAAATAAGACTGGCCGTAATGTGGCAAAAATTAATGAAGTGGACTAAAATTGGCAATGCCCCAATAACAGTAGGACCAAAAATGGAAATGACTCTTTTTATAGTATAAAAATAATGTACATTCAGTACATTAAAAATGTACATTTTATTATAGTCCACACAATAGTTGGCCTAACTTGAGTCTAATGGCCTTATATAGGCCTAGAAGAAAGACTTTGACTGTATGACCTTTGACACAAATCGTTTTACCTGATCCGACTACAAAACAAGGGTAAGGACCGTAGAGGGAGATGAATCTGGGGAAATATTCCTTATCAACTACTCCGTATATTTGGTCTCTTGACTATTGATTTTGTTCCAAATTTGGTCATCCCGTTAAATATTAATTTAGTAAACATTAAATTGAACCGGATGACCAAATTTGGAACAAAATCAATAGTCTATAAAAGTCGATGATGAAAATTAGTATAAATCGACTATTTACCACACCATTGAAAGTCAGAGATAAAAATTATTCTCAATTGATACTCGATCTTGAAGAATTTTGTTTGTCGTGACCTATTCCAAGTTTCGTTTATATCTCCATATATTCCAGGTATTCATCCTCTCTTGACCATTTATATTGTTTCTTCTTAGTCATGGATTCTAGTAGTGGTTAAATGGATTAGCAATACGGGTGAATGCGAAGCGGATTGGAGCGAATTTTCATTGAATTCGCATCGAATCTAGATTCACTAATAGTGGATTTGGCGGATTAAATGCGAATTAATAGCATGTTTTAATTCTGACTTGAAACAATGTTTGTTGAGCTTGTGATTATGAGGTCATGAAGAAGAACAAATATGACTATGGTGAGAGAAGAATGTGAAAAGTGAATTCGAAAACGATAATTAAAATAGGAACCTAATAAAATTCAAGTATAAAAAAATTAAAAAATTAAATTTCAATTATAATTTTAGATTTGGACTGCATCTACCCTATGATATAGTCGGTAGTGGGCTACTAGGTTTATGTGTGTGTGTGTGTTAAGGATACCCATATAAGAAAACTATAATAGATAATTTGTAGAAAATAAAGTGTCACAGTAGAATTACAAATATATAATCAATACTTTAAGTCTTATATATATTATACTCGTATTTTATAACTCAAGTGTAATACTTTATAGCATGACTATAATAGACAATTTACATAAATATCAAATTCTCCTAACCTATCTCACACCGGTTGAGACCTCTGAAACTCTCCGAGGGCGTTTGTTAGCAAGGATAGTTCAAACATTCCTGGGAATTTATAAGGTGATAAATTATTCTCACGTTTGGTGCAATCTTTGATTTAGAAAAGTTCGGATCAATGAGAATTATGATATCAAGGAAAGTAAATCTCACCTAAGGGAGGTAGGATTCTTTTTCCCGGGTAATTCAGAATCTACCAAATTTATTTAATTATGTATTTAATGATTTTTTTGGCGTCAAGTTAAAATTCTCTTATAAGTATAAAAATTTGTTTCTCCCATTGTTACATATTGTTTATAAAAATGATTTACATCTAGTTAAAGTTTTTTTGTTTTTGTTTTTGTTTTTGTTTTTTTTTTTGGTAATCTAATTTGCAATATGATTATTACATAACGGAACAGTACGCATACTTGATTAACTTGATTTAAAATTTTGGGTACTTAATTAGTTTGATGACTTGGTAAGTTTTTTATACATATGCATTGTTTTGTATTTTGAATATTCTTGTTGCATACTGATTTTTTTTGGCATATGATTTATTAATTTATAAATAATTTATTAAATTCTCAATTATTAGTTATGTTTTTTTTTTTTAATGTTTGTATATAGCAAGGATGTACTAGAAATTATAAAAAAAAAAAATTCTGGAAAAATTTTGAACGAACTAAACATGTTTATTAATTTTCTATGTAATTTAATTGTTATGTTTTTCAGGTAACACCAAATATGTTAAATAATTTTTCCTGTAAATTATTCCCATAAAACGTATTCTTTGAAAATATTTTCTTAAAAATTTAATTGAAGGGAAAATACAAAAAGGCAAAGAATTTCGGATCCCAACATATTTAACATCTTGTATCATGTTCTTCACTTCTTCAATCTGCCATTCCGTATTCAAAATATTTAGGTGCATATGTTTTAGCTATGGACACTAGACAACATTAGTTAGTTGGTTTTTCATTAACCACTTATTAATAAATCTGTAATGTGTCTAGAGAATTGGTTGATACTTTCTCTATTTTGCGTCTTTGTATGTATTATCCCTTTACTCTCTTTCTCATACATATGCATATATATATATATAGTTATACTCCATATAATAGATTAAAGGTGTGTGTTTGTGCTTATCTGTTTGCTTGCAGAGTAAAGAAGAAGATGACAATAGAGAGCAAGAAAAAGCTGGTTTGCAAGAAGCCTGAAAGTGTCGAATCTAAGGCTAAACAAGTTAGAATATTCTTTCTTTTTCTTTTTCTTTAGTGGCCCAGACTCAGTCCCTAAGTTATATCATTGATCTTTAACCTGTAAGTTATGCTTGAAGTGATGTTTTTAGTCTTTCTGAGATTATTTCTGCCACCAATTTCGTTTGAAAGTGATTCACTTCTGTCATATGATGCAACTATATTTATGTATCTATTACGGAGTAAATTTTTAAAATGACAAGAAACTGCGATTTGCATTGTTAGCAGGTGAAATCAGATAATCCCAGAATTTCAGAGAGGTTTGCACTTCATTCTGTAGATTTTCACGTCTCCTTTACTTAATGTGATTCCCATTTTGAATGTGGCATATATGTGAATAGTTTTCTTATTCCCTTCCCTATTCAATGTACAGTTCTAAGCGTAAAAGGGAGACATGTAATGTCACCTTTGATGATGTTGAAGCTAAGTTCTCTGTTTGGGAGCGAGCAGAAAGGGTGCTGTCAAGTCTAGAAGATGAATACCCTTTCTTCATAAAGTGTCTGCTCCCATCAAATGTTGCTCATAGCTTTTGGCTGGTAATGTTCAAATTTTTATCCCATCTTGTCTATATTAACTTGTCAGTAAGGATGTCAATCAAGTCAACTTGTTTGCTTTCGGACTTATTGGTTCAGGCTAGTCCATTCCGACCATTGAAGTATCAGTTTCGGACTTATTAAACTGATATTTTATCAACCCTAATTTTAAAAATTTTCGGTCTTGTTAGACCAGTCCATTCTACCATTGACATCCCTGCTTGCAGCTTGTTAGGCTGAGAAAATTTTTAATTGTATTTATTTCTTCTCTCACTCCCCTTTCTAATTGCAGCATATTCCAAAGGCTTTCTGTGACTCGTATTTACCAAGTCAGAACTCTACTATTATGTTGGTAGATGAATGGGGGAATGAGTACAAAACTACTTATCTTTTGGAGAGGCATGGATTGAGTGCTGGCTGGAGAGCATTCTCAATCGCTCACCGACTACTTAAAGGAGACCTTTTGATCTTTCGTTTGACTGAACCCAACAAATTTAAGGTACGTTATCTTTTTAAATATTCTTTTAGTTCAGATGTGAAGCCCATATCAGACACATAATATGCACATAATATGCACATTATGTGCACGAAAGGTGTCGCGTATTAAGTGGAAAATTGTTACTTCTTATTAGAGAAAATAATATTACTGATTATTATAATCATTTTTTATAGGTTCACATTGTAAGAGTAAATAGTAGGGATGTTGTAGAGGCAGCTATTTGTCTTATGAACTTAAATGATCATGAGAAAGCCTCAAATCCTGGTTAGTCATCTGATATTGCTTTTTTTTTTTTTTTTTTTTTTTTTT